>JAQQSQ010002053.1:0-11456 GCA_028627145.1 Eidolon dupreanum
TAACATTCAAACATAAATATAGGTACATACAAGAAAAAACAACTTTTCTCCAGGCCTAGACCTGCATAAGCATGAATCAAAAGTAAGCCACCCCACACACACATACCACATAACATCATTCCATGCCACACCACATCAATGTGGTTA
Source organism: Eidolon dupreanum (assembly GCA_028627145.1). Classification (NCBI taxonomy): domain Eukaryota; kingdom Metazoa; phylum Chordata; class Mammalia; order Chiroptera; family Pteropodidae; genus Eidolon; species Eidolon dupreanum. Next base: position 148 of record JAQQSQ010002053.1, read on the forward strand.
GCCTTGGAAATGTTTAGAGCTAGGCACATCCTACCCTTATCTCTGGTCATATCAGCACAAAAGCTCAAGTCCCCAATTATGAGAATCCATCTCCATATGTCTTTTGATAAATTCTTCTTCACCATATTTCCCCTTCTAGAAATGTCTAAATCTCCACCCTACCTCAACCCCAGAAAACAAGATATAAATAAAACATAATTCCTATCCCTGAGGAGGTGACAGTCTTGTTATTGTTTGCATAATGCAACACTTAACATTCTGAGTAACTCTTCTGGGAAGTAACAGTCTTTCAATAGTCTTTGAGGGTTGGCTGCTTAATTTGTTAATTGATTGACCTCATTGGCTGTACATCCAAGTGAACTCATTCTGAGTATTTGCTTTACTGAAATTGGATGCTATTAAGCCAAAGGTTAATCTTGTAATTGTTTGAGAATTTCCATTTTTCCAAATACCCCCCAAGGGTTTTGCCAGCATTACTAAAATTATTTTTTTCATTTCTATGATCTTCATTTTGATGACCTGTTGCACCTAACTAAGCAGAGATATAAAATCTCATTTTGGGAGAAGATTTTATGCTTTAGGGTGGAGGCTCTTACTTCAAGCAGATGCAATATAAGGGAAACTACATTTATTTAAATTACAAATTTGAATTTCATTTTATACCGCAGCAGAAACCAATCAATCTTCATTGGAAACAAAGAATGTGAAGTATATATGATCGAATCAGCATTTAAATGTGATACAGTTTTATAGCACTTGTTTTTAGTGATTCAAAAGACTGATTAACTAAAAATGCTTATGTTAATATATTTTAGCTTCAGTAATTTTTACATGGGCTCCAATCTAAGTATATGAGTTTATGAAAGCAAATTTGACAGAAGCATAAGAAAATATATTGTAGACCACATATCTCTTTGTGATAAAATCTAATGTGAGACTCAGATATTATAGCTTATTATTCCTAAACAAGTGTAAATTTCAAAAAAAAAAAGTCATTCCAGACTACAAAGTGTAAAGAAATGATATATGTATAGATAAATACATAAACATAGATTATTATTTAACTATTAAATTTTTTAATTTAAATTAACTCTACATTAAACCTATATTCTTAGAGAGAATGTGTATTATCAACACTAAATGAATAAAGAATCTTCATTTTTAGATTTACTATTTCCGGCCAAGATTGTATAGCCAGCATTATAGCTTCCTGACAATGCAATATACATATGAAGTATTATTGAATTGTACACTTGAAACCTATTTGATTTTATTAACTAATGCTACCCCAATAATTTTAATTTAAAAAAAAAAGAACTTTCTTACAAAGACTCAAATGGACTTTTAACAAAGATAGTAAAGCAAGAATTAACATACAGATAACTTTCCTAGATATATATTTAAATGAGAACTTGGTCACTAAGAGACAAAAATAGAAAAAAAGTACATTTTGTAATTGAAATGCACGTTAAGTAATTTCTGCTGGACATGGCAGAAATGAAGCTGAATTAAAGACAGATATTTTCAAGAAAGAAGTCTAATGTCATGAAAGATAAGTAAAGAAAATACTGTGATACCATCACAAGCCCTCCTATATGGGAAGATGTGTTAATAGCAGCCTTTTAAAAAAATCTTTGGGTGGTCTCTTTCAGGTGATTTTTTTTTCCATTTATCTGTATTTTCTAATTTATAAATAGATCCCATTCTGGCCAAAGTGATAAATAGAATCCAAGTGAGAAATTCTAAAGAGTAGAAAGTATAACCTCTATCTAAAAGGATACTTAAGCAAAAAAATGATAAAATGAAAATACATGAGCACATGTACAAAGCATACACACACACACACACACACACACACACACACACATATAATAAAACAGCAATACCAGGAGAAATTAATATAATGGGCATTCAAGTGGGCAGTTGGTTGAAATAATTCTTTTTATAAAATGTTTCTGAGAAAAAAAATCTAATGGAAAAATCTTTGAGAAACACTCCTTAATAAACATTCCTTTGGCTAAGTTTGGTTCCTTCACTGCAAACTTCATGCAGTTTTTGCCTTAGGATCAGTGGAGTTAAATGACAAATCAAAAAGGGAGCTGTAACAGAAGCGAAATATCCACCAAGGAGAGAAAGAGCAATCACTGGACGCTGTTATCGGCGGAGAACATATTAAATACTGCCAGCACTGGGCTGGAGGAGCAGGTTTCCATGGCACCAGTGACCAGATCGGGTAGGTGAACACAGAAGTCAGCAAGAACCCAGAATAAAATCAGTTGAGGACATGCATGAAGTTCCACAATACTCACACATTCCCTTGACTTCAGGCTCCATGAGATCCATTTCTATGCAGCTCTTGGACAATAATGCACATAGAGAAGATACTGCCTTGTAGCCAGCTGAACTTCCAGTGAATAGCAAACATTACCACCCCCTGGCAAGCTGAAGCTTTTCTTCACTATCAGCAGGATTTGGGGTTGCTGAAGCTTCAAGTAGTTGTTGAAATCAAGGAGTTCCATCTTCTCAATTAATACTGTGGATAATAATGCATCTACTAAAAGGTGGTATACCTGACATGTAGGATGAAAATTATCTTCAACGATAAAAATTTATTTGGTTGAAGCAATCCATATGCATTACTCCAAAGCCAATATTAACCCTTAATTATTATTAGAGTTTTAAAATAATCATTTTCCTATTCCAGTATGTGAAATATATGCTGAATTTTAGAATTCATGTTTGGAGAAAATGAAATAGATTCAGACATCTGAAGATTGCTTTTTTTCTGTTTCTGACTACTACTTAAATGGCTTTGGCTAATTACTTAACATTAATCTAAACTTCAGCCTCCTCACGACTTCAATGAAATTAATAACAGCAATGATGACAATATTTTATTTAATGAAACATTTATGAGATATTCGGCAGCAAACTCCTCTTCAATTTGAGGAAGTCTCCTTCTTTGAGTTTTGGAGGAAGATAGGCACTGACCTTCTCCAAAAGAAGTGAAAGCAACGTGTCCCTTTCTCTTGTAATTCAGAGTGTGTGTACATACATTAGGTTTGGCCTCCCAGGAGTTTACACCTAGGACTTTAAATATAAAACAATGTCTCAAAGACAAAGCAGTTAAGTGAGATCATTCTCAGTTTCAATGGCAGTGACAAGCATACAGAAGGAGGAGTGGAAAAGTTGCCTTAAGGTATAATTTTCCATAATTAATTCTTCTATGAGTTTCCATAATTAATTCCTGTATGTTTTCTGTGACTGACAATACATCATCTTCTGTATTTATGAGTCACCTGTATCTTTCAAAAAAATTCTGCTAAAGAAGCCCGTTTCTATTAGCAACTAAGAACTGTAACTAGTATCATTTGGTATTCATGGTTTAAAGAGGAAGATGAAAAACATGAAATTTATAACACTTTCATATAATGATTCAGTATCTTTTCAATTTAAACACTGTAATCTTTCTAACATACTGTTAGAGGAATCCCTCCTCTATTAATAGAAAAACAGTGTATTAGTTTTCTATCACTGTTGTAACAAATTGCCACAAATTTAGTGGCTTAAAACCATGCAAATTATTGTCTTACACTTCTGAAGTTCGGAAATCCAAAATAGGTCTCACTGGATAAAATCAAATGTCAGCAAGGTTTCACACCTTTCTGGAGGGTGAATCCATTTCCTTGCCCTTTCCAACTTTTAGAAGCCAGCCATATTTCTTGGTTCATTAACCTGTTCATCCATCTTCAAACCAACTACAGCAGGTCAAGTGTTATCCTCACATTGTATCACCCTCGCTTCCTTTTCTGCTTCCATCTTCCACATTTAAAAACCCTTGTGCTTGCATACAGCCATCCAGATAATTCAGGATAATCTCCTTATTTTAAACTGAATTCCTAACAATCTTAATTCCATATGCCATTTTAACACCCCTTTACCAGGTAAAGGAACATATTCACTGATTTCAGAGATTAGGATGTGGATATCTCTGGGGCACCATTATTCTGCCCACTATAAAGAACATTCCAATTAAAGGTGTGTGTGGGGGGAGGGGTGTGTGTGTGTGTGTGCACGCGCGTGTGTGTGTGTGTGTGTGTGTGAAGCTGCATGAACAGATATGGAAATAATGAAGGATTTAAGGCAGAGTACAATATTAAATATCGACTTAATCCATACCAAGCAATTTTAACTAATTCCAAAAAGTCTATTAATAGAGAAGAATCCTTTTGTGTATATGCTATTTTATAAAACTTATTTTTTATTTTAACGATTTGTAAAGGATTTCTAAAAGTGGTTGAAAAGGCAATAAGTCAGTTTATAGTTATAGTAATCAAGGCAAGACTTGTAGAAAAGATGGGATCTTAGGATAATTCCTCCTTTTATTTAATTTAATAACAATGAATAGAAACAGAGAAATCCAGAGGCATAAAAATACGTATTTTTTTTACTAATTGACAAACAATGGAAAGCTATTTTAAGGCCAAAGAAATTGAAATCCACTGAAGTAAATGTATATTAGGTAATAAAGCTATAACTATCAGATCTATTTTTTACTACAAATGGGACATATATTGTGAAAAATAGATGAAAATACAAAATTGAAACAAATAAATTTTCTGTGATCAAATAGGAGATTCTGAATATAACTTTTTTTAGGGAAAAAAAACTACTGTATAATACAAGACCACTAAAGTATATATAATTTAGTAATGTCTTTTTAACAATTCATCTTAAATATTTTTAAATCACATTTTATGTTATTTCTGCTTTTAAAGTCTTGTCTAGGTTTTATAAGAAATATTTTTTCTTTGCTTTTCTTATATGAACTATATTTTAGAGTTGCCAAGTATAATTGCTATGGGAGTTATTCTTTATTTTTTAAAAATTCCATTAATAAATTAAGAGAAAATAGGAGTAAAAAAAAATGCATGTAATTGACAGGAATGGCAATGGTAGATTAGAGTGACAGCACCTGAACCCACTGACTAACATCTCTAAATCTGAGACAATCTTCTCTTTTATTTTTGTTTCTGAATCAGTGTTTGATAATGGTTAAAAACTATTCCCTTATCAAAGAGAAGGAATAGAAAGTGAGTTTGAAGCAAAAATAAGCCTACAAATAATTGGTAGTATTAATGTTGAAAATATGTGAAAGGGTGCCACATTTTCTTCACAATTTCTTAAACAGCCTCCACTTTCCTTCCTCCTCTTAAAGTGCTTTCATCAAGCAATCACACACACACAAAAAAATGTTTACTTTGTTGGGTTTTGTTTGTTTGTTTGTTTTAAAGTTTTATATACATTGTATTCTAATACCACCATCAATTATCATTGTATTACAGCTCTATTGGGATTCAAATGTACTCCTATTTTTGGCCTAGAAACTTCACATTTTAATATCTTAAAATAACCATTCTTAAGATTGTTTCCTTGGGAAATTTCCTGTACATTGAAAATCAGAACTATGTTATTAACTATTGAAAAACATCTAATTTGTTATTTAGGAATGATTCTGGTTATGACAATTCTTTTTTTATTGGTCTATTTCTGTTTTACATGTCTTAATATTTATGTTCAGCACTTTTCAGAGTCTCATAATTTAGAATTATTTCACAAATGTAGTGTTTCCTTATATTTGAAAATGTAAGGTCTTATAGTAGCAAATGGTGCAAACAATAATATGTGTGTGTGTGTGTGTGTGTGTGCGCGCGCCCGCGCGTGCGTGCGTATAAACCCCACTACAGTTCAAATGAGATTAATCTTTTGGAAATTACCATGCAATGGAAGTGATGGGATGGAATTATATGAATAGCAGCTTCTAATTTATGAATGTGTATACAGATTTTCACTGGAGGGTTCTTTTCCTCTCCCACAGCTCTAGAGTCTACACACCGGGTTAAATGAACTGACCTCCTCATCTTAGTTTCCTCTAGGCTATTTCATTTTCTGCACTGTTCTATTTAACCCCTAATGTATTTTTCCAGGAACTTTTTAACCTGCTACGATAAATGCGCAAGCCTTTAGGGATGTTTGGACTTTGTTATTATTTGTTGATAATTGATTGTAATTTTCTTAAAAAAAAAACAATAAAACACATTTTTAGGAGTGCTCTCTCTATAGTACATTGAGCAGCCAGTTAAGGTTGATTTTATAGTGTTCTATACGAACCAAAAAATCTAAACTAAACTACTGATGAAATTGCTGATGGAATGTAAGGCCATATTATCAACTGAGATGAAGAAATCAGAATGTTAGACTGGAGTAGTAATAAACCATAAGGGTGAAGAAAAATGTAGAATTGTTAGTTGCAATTTCAAAGAGAGGAGATAGGAATATATTAAAATGAGAGCATGTACAGAGTAGGTTACTAAATGGAAGAAATAAATGATCGGTTTTTCTTTGAAGTACAAATGTCACAACTACCACTATCACCACTGATCTTCTCTTTTACTATAGAGAAGATAATATTCATATAGTTTTCAACGTGTTTTTGAAGGCATTATCATAATCTATCAGATAATCTGGACTCATTTTAAAGAGATCTTATGTTCAGATCTAAGCCATATTTATATGTAGTTATATGTATTTATGCATATACATATAAATATTTTTGTATTCTATCAAGAAAAGAGAACACAACACCATGTGCTGATTGCTACTAAGTAGGTAAATAAGTGGTGGAAGGTATTCCAAAAAGTAAATTTCACAAGGAGGAATACACATGGATAAGGAAATAATCATGATAAAATAGCTATAACCTGTTTGTGTTTATTATACAATCCACGTAAATATTGCAATTCTTAAAATTTTATGTAGACTATGATCAATGTAAAGTTCTCAAAGGAGCTGTGTCATTGACGAGTGTGCCTGATGTACAGTAGGCTCTAAATAACTGTGCTAAACGAGTTTACCTCATGACTACAACTGCCATAGCAGTAAAAATAGCTTAAAATAACAGCATAAGCTTAGGCTTTTTGTTTTGTTTTTGCCATAGTGCTTCACAAGGAGATAAATATCTCAGTTGGAATATTTCTTTAAATTAAACAAAGGAAAAGATTGTTTTTCAAATGAGATTATATTTTGGAAATTTATATATATAACATATATTACATATAATGTATATGTAATATATAATATATATAAAGCTCATTCTAGAAAATTGTTGTTTCCCAAAAATTAAAATATTTTCTCAGTATTAAAATTTATGTTGGTAAAATAATTCTACAATTATGGATTAACTAAAAAATGTGTGATAAGTGTTCAGTCCTGACTCAAATAATTTAATGACCTAAAGTATGTTCACAATTTAAAATTGGGATAAATTGTAGTCTAAAATAAAGAATATGTTCTGTAAGTTGAGAATTTTTCATAAAATTTCTATAATAGAAGGCATAAACTACATTCCAAACTTCTATATTTCTAAGTAGAGTAGTATAAAGATGTGTCAGTATTGTTCCTCATACCTAATATGAGATTTAAAATGCACATCATAATGTGATTTTATAAAACTATTTTACATGTATTAATTTCCATGAACTCTCACGCCCTCATATATGACATGACGCAACTAAACTCATTACTAACTGAATTTTTCTATGCATTTAATGATATAAATTATGCTATACAATATACTTAAAACTGTAACAGAAACTTTTTTTAGTGGTAGAAATCCTTGCAGAGGAAGAAATGGTGACCGGTTGGGGGCATGGTGTTGGTTTGGGATGTCTTACATACTGATTAATATTCTACTTGTTCTAGGTGATAGCAGCATGGCTATATAACCTTTAAAGTGTAAACTTACAAATTCTTAAACATTTTGCTACTGATGTTAACTTGGGAGTTTCCTAGGACCAGCCAGACAGACTACACTTGATAGAAACCTATGGGCTCTTTGGCTAAGGAAAGGCTTCTCTTCCTTAAGAAAAACAGTACTGTGTTTCCAGATATGTATGTAATTACTGAAATCTTTCATTCCATCATCACCATGAAATATGTCACGCAATTTTACTACACGATATATTCCAAATATATTTTGCTCACACCTTAGGAATCACAGGGTAACAACCACAGGATAAATCTATCTCGCCCAGAGAAGGACACTTTGTAGAATTCATGACGAGGAACACTGTAGGGCTCAAGGTGGCCTTTAAACAGAATCCCATAAGCTTCCTAAATCCAAGTTCATTATGCCAGTGATTAAGGGGCCAGCTGTGGAAAGGTGGACAAATGTACTTGCACACAGAACTTCTACTGCATTCTTCCTTTAAGAGTTTTATTCTCATCTTTTGTCTGAGGCTTGATGTTTCAAGGTGGCAAAACATAATCTCTGCTTTTCTGGATAAGTAAATCCTTCAAGGGATACTGCTTCATCTTATTCCTGTAGCATCACTTTTGCTGGTCTTTCTCGGTTGAGGACTGGCAAACCAGAGGCCTGTGGATATGTCTGGATTCACTGAAGATAAACACTAGAATTAAACATTGTTTCATTTACACATCCTTCCCTTGACTATCATAACTCCTAATGTCATAAATGGAACAAATTCAGTCATTATCTAACATTTTCAAGACAGCTTTCTGGGCTAGCTCCAGGGATGTAGAGTTTTGTTTAAATTTGGCTTACATCAGCCAAAAAAGGAAAGAAAAAAAGCTTGGAAACTGCATCTTTCCATAATTTATCCTCAGTTTTTAAAAATGCCAAATTCTTTGCTTTAAAGTGGGATAAATTATCAATGACTCACATAGGAAAGACCTAGGTGGAAAGAGAAGGAGAAGGACAAGGCTAAGAACATGGTTTTATTAAAGAACGTGTCACAAATCACCTAAACAATCTAAATAATTATTCAACCTACAGATCTTTTTTTTTTTTAATTGTCACCAGGAGCAAGTTATAAGTGACAGTCACAAAATGTTTAAATGAAATAAATATAAGCAGAAATGTGGCTTTATTTTTTAAAAAGGATAAGGAAGAAACTTTATATATGTATGAAGCACTATTAATTTGGCAAAAAGTAACTGTATTCTATTCTTTACATTTATTTGTTTTTTTTGTTAATGATTTAGTATTTATAAAAATCCACTATATCTTTCAGAAATGACAGCAGCCTTTCTTCCCTGGCATTTATTAATCTTTTAAATGAAGTGTGTTTATTTTCAATCTAGGAATTAATTAATTGCATTGTATGTGCTACCTATAGAGTAGAGGTTCACTTTACAGAAAATTATCTCACTGATAAATGAATAGACTGCTGTAATTTTGTCCTTGGGAAAGATTTCTGGCTATAATGCTGTTAGCTAGGGGAATGTTTGCATTCTACCTTATAACGGCATTCTATTTCTTTCTTACAAACCATAATACTCAAAATGTCATAACTTGCAAGTGAGTGGAGAGTTTTTTGCTGTTACATATATTTGCGAAGCTAATAGCAAGTGATAGTCCCCTTTCTTGAGAGTCACAAATATTAGTACACTAACAATTATAGCTCATGAGGAAGAGAAAATTACACTTCTGCACTTTGAGACCAGACTTCTCTATTAGTGCTATGGTTCATTCAAGATGAACTAAAATAGGTTTTCCTCTAGTGAATTCTACAGGCCAATTCTTCCACAACTTAAAGCCTTCTGGGCACTACATTTTTTCTTATATAAAAGCTCAATTCTCCATAGGAACCCAGGCCAGTAAATATGTGGAAATCATTCAGAAACTAGATTGTGATTTTTTTTTAGCAAGTTGCCTCACTGCTAAAGATATTTAAACTTTCATTGCTTAGACATTTAAAATGTATTCCACTTTTTAGAGTTTTAATTGACATTGGCATAGAAAGTTAAAGACTAAGATTATTCCTGCTTCTGTTGTTCTACTCATAAGGTCTAACTCCTTCTTATTCTCGTTGGTCAAAGCAAAATATGAAATGCATGTTACCTTGAAACAGGCGTATTATTTATGTACTCAACTTGCTTTAATCAGAGAGATGTTTTGAAGTAGAACTTGTTATAGTTAAATCTCTTTTAATTTTAAGTAGAGAAACCTGCTTGTCCATCTTTTAAAAATAAATATATTGTAAATAATCCACAAGAGAAATTACAGATCCTAATTTTAGACAGGAGCTAGACTAAGTCATTGAAAACAGCAATCAGAGATCTTTTAGGTACTTGGTGCTCCTCTCTGTTAGCTTCATTTCCTTTTCTTTCTGTTCACACATTTTCTGAGTAAAAAGAAATCACGTGGCAGAAAACAGATAGCTCAAATTTCTATAGTTTATATGCTAAAGTTATAAAGTTCCAAACACACTAAACAAAAACAAAAACAAACAAACAAAAAACATAAAACTGAATGTAATTCCATGCTACCTCTCCTACATTTCCTAGAGATACATTCTAATTGACTTTAATCATGTCAACTCTCTACCATTATTGCCAAATCAACTGTTGTCCTAAGATAAGGTCATATAATGAAATGTGAGTCTTAGGGCTTCAGTCCTATTAGTAACAGTATTTTCGAAGGGGTGGAGGAGATGTATTATAAGCTAGGTAGACATTATAATAGGTTTGTAATACTGTATAGTTTTCCATGATTTTGATAATTTACTATCTTAAATTATACTATATAAGAATTGATTAAATAGAGTATATAAATTAAGTACAAAATATATTTAACAGTTCTACATAGCAAAGTTTTATTGATAAAAATCTATTTGCCAAGAGTTTGTTTGAATTAAGAGAATGCTTAGAGATAGGAAATAATCCACTTCCTTTGGTGAAGTTTTTCTGGAGGCAAAAAGATAGGCGGGCTACATTTAAGTTTCACGAGTGTTGGAATACACACAGAGACAAAGTATGAATACAGGAAGAAGTAAAAGGGGTATATGCTCTTTCTTATTCCAAATTTTAATCAGAGCTATATTTAGTAAAACATACCAAGGGTGCAAACTGAAACAGCACAGATATTATACATGAAGTCTGATACATTAATGACAGGTTCTGACCTGCCTGGCAAAATTATTTGGACATATATAACATAACATAATATAACATAAAAAAAATGCATGTACCTATATGTACCAAAGACTAATATGAGTCTGGATTAGCAATACTTAAAGGCTTCATAAAATTAATTTTTCAGCTTGCATTATTTCCTCCATTTTGTTTGGTTTCTTTTGATAAAAAATGTAGTCTTAATTATCAGAGTATTATTCTATTTGGGATAGACTACAGTAGAACTTAATCTGAGGAAGACACTAACAAGACGTGCACCCAGTTTAGTTTCCTTATCCTAGACAGATTATTTTTCTCAGTCTTCCTTATAATTA
>JAQQSQ010002054.1:0-11454 GCA_028627145.1 Eidolon dupreanum
GGGAAATGGGTTAAAGAAATTTTAAGCCTGGGGGAAGGGATGACCTTCTTCCAGCTATGCCCTAGACAGCCAAGGTGCATGCCTACTCAGTGTGAGGTCCCTACTATGCTGGAACACATCCATCACACCTTAGTCCAAATCTGTTTATAGTATAGTTTTATTTTTGGTAGTCAGATTTAGGGAGCACTGAGCCTCTCTGGTGGGTGGTGGTGGTACCGTTGGAGCGATCAGAGTTCCGGTAACACACATACCTCTAGGTCCTTTTCGCTGCCAAAGAAATGAATTTCAACTCAGTGAATATGAGAAATATTTGTTTATTAAAAGCACATTATGAGGTAGAAGACAGGTCAGGTCTAAAACTAGCTAGCCACGTGGAAATGAGGTTACTACCCCTAAGGAGGGCATATGGTACCCCTGGGAAGATGGAGAGCTGTAACTTGGGGAGAGGGAGAGTTCTGCATTATATTTGAGGGGCGTGATGGGGTGGTCCTAAAGACATTCCTAGGCCACCTTGATTGGCACCTGGCTGCTATATAACTTTACCTAGTGCCCAGGTGCTTATCTAGAATTCAGTCTGTTATAGATTCACGAACTTCCAGGCATAGTCAGGAGATTATAATGAGGCCGAAGTTAGAGACAGTACTTTTTGCGCATGTGTTTGTAGCTGGTTTAGGTCAGCAGCTTTTATGGCCTTTGTGCTGTAGGATTTGGGGTAATTTATAACCCTAAAAGGTATTTCTGGAAGGTGCTTAAAGAAGGTCTTCAAGGGAAGTTTCTATGGTTACAGAGCTGGGTCCCTATCCCTTTGTTCTCTGTCGCTCATGTCTGACTGGCTGCCTAACAGTGGGGTGGGTGGTGGATCTCTCTCTGGGCAGCAGGAAGGTGCCATGAGCCTGAAGGGTGAGGGGAAGAGGGCGCCAACTGTATGATTTTGTCTGAGGCTTTACCTGCTCCATGCAACCTCTCTTACAAGCTATGAGAGTTTAGAAAAAAACTGATCTAGAAGGTAGAGTCTCAGTGATTCATGTGACGATCAAAAATTTGGTGGATGATCATCCATGGCCACATTTAATCCCACATGGGAGGCGTCCCAGCTCAGGAAATTAGAGCCCCAAAATATACAAAGTAATCCCACAGCCAAACTCGACTCCACCCCCAAGTATATATTATCTACAACAGGAGATATTAGATGTTATTAAAGGGTTTACTGGTCAGCTTGGCATACATCATCATTCAATCTTCCCTGAACCATATGAGGTGATGTCTTAGATTAGGTTCTCTCCGAAGCAGACCCTGAGACAAAGACCCAGGTGGTTTATTCAGTAGGTAATCTCAGGAAGCATGGCAGTGGTGAGGGAATGTGAGAGGTGGGAGGAAAACCAGTAGGAGTGTATGGATGTGCAGGGTACACAATGGGCACCCAGGCTCCAGTACTATGGGGACCCTCTGAAAGAACCTGTGGAGCACTTCTCAGAATCATGTCACCCAGGGGCAAGGAGCGGGCGTATCTCTCCACCAACTCCCACCCCCGTTGGTTGAGGCTGCTTTGAGGCACTTGTGACTCGAACGTAGTTGAGCTCACTGGCTGTAGCCAGAGGACACTCTCAGGTAGGAAGCTATGGACTTCGTGAAACCATCCTTAGCCAACCTCCTGAGGAAGACGAGTGGCTAGGAGTGAGACCCTGACAGCATCTGCTACAGGTACGCATCACTTTTATTTGAAAGATGAGAAAACAGAGGCTTGAAGGAACTCTCCAAATCAAACAGTTCAGATCTGTTGGTCTCAGCGGGACAGATGTCTTGGCTGCCTCAAAATACAGCAGCACCTTGTCAACTACTGGGCCATTCCTCCCTTCTCCAGGTCTCGAAACAGGATGGTAGACCTTGCTAGTCTGAAGGCATTGTTATGGCTGCCAAACCAGGCCTGGGAGGTGAAGAGATGAGCAGGCAAAGATCTGAGGCTGACAAGCAGCCCGCCCTTTCCCTCCAGCCTTATTGTCACCCACAAAGCCATCGCTGGCTCTTCCCTGCTTCTGCACACACCTGCATCTGCTCTTTTGTCACTGTCATCCTGGGCAAGGCAGATCCAGGTGAGCACCTTCATAGCATGATGCCTAAAAGCAGACACGCAGGAGCCAGACAGGTCTGGATTCAGGTCACAGCTCCATGGTACACCTGCTGCTTGTGCAGGTTACCTAACCTCAGTGACAGGGAAACCGGAGTCTCATTTGTAGACTGGGCATGACGAGGGCCCCTTGCGGGATCAGCGTGAGGATCTAGTGAGTCAGGCGCTTGCATGCGTCAAGTGTTCAATCAATGTAGCTGTTGTTGTTATTGTCATTATTATTATTGAACTACCTGGAGGAGGGGAAAGGTGCAGTCTGGGCTTCTCCCAGTCACGTTAAGATTACTAATTAATTGCTAATCATGTTAATTACTAATTATGCTGAAGCACCACAGCCACGTGACATTGGTCCAAGCTCCCGCAGGTCTTGGCAGGCACTCGGGGGTCCTCTGAGGACCTTAGATGTTAATATTTCTAGCCCTGGCCTTTATGCTAATGAGGAAGTAAAGAAACCCTTAAAGGTGTACACAAACTGGATTCAGGGCCCAGGGCAGGGAGGGCGTGCAACACAGAGGCTGCTGTAGTACACCCTCTCCTGGTTCTGAAAAGCCAGCTCCTTCTCTATTTTCCTTTGCTGCGCCTTCGGGGTACTGTCCAGGTGGGCTAGTCTGGCTCAGCCCTCCTAGAGCCCTGGATCCTCTGTGCAGGGCCGAGGGGATGGGGCCCGCGTCAGGTCTCCATGATCTCCCTGCATCCTGAGCGTGCCTGGAGCAGGACTGGGAGCAGGTCCTCCTGCCGGCTTCTGCATTCTGTGCCCAAGGCCAAGTCCTTAGCTTCCATCTTGCCCCATGGATAGGTCACTCCAGAGGGAGCAGCTGACAAGGCCAAGAGCCCCAGATCGCAGCATGCTTCACGGGCCTTCATCCCCGTCCCCTGACTGCAGAGTGAAAGCCCTGAAGAGCTGGACAGGAGCTCACGCACGGGCTGGCGTGGCCGCCCGTCCCAGGAGCTGCAGCTTGCCTGTGCCCTGGTTCCCAGGGCTGCACTGCAAGCTCACAGGGCTTCTCTCTCTCCCTTCCCAAGGGTATTTTTTTGTGTGTGTGTGACTTAGAATAAGTATTGGGTTATGCGGCTGTTACTATGGCAACTGGTGTTTTAAATAAAAATAGTCCTACACCCCCGGTAGCCTGTCAGTGTGAAATGTGCCTACAGGCAGTGAAAGGCTGTTGGCATCCGCAGCTCTTCAGTTCCCAGCAGCAGCCTCCTGGCACCGCCCAAGCCCAGAGGGCAGAACCTGCAGCTCTGTGCCCAGGGTGGGGCTCCCGCTTAGGGGAGAAGGCAGGCAGCTTGCACAGGTAGCTTTTCCCCAGCTGGCCAGGGGGCTCTGCCTGGCCTGTCCCTCCTGCCGCAGAGGGGGGCTGCTGTCCTCAAAGCCTTTCTGGTGAGAGACTGAGTCAGGAGGGGCTTTGCCTTGAAGCCTACTTCTGGGGGAACTCATTCTGAGTCAAGGATTTACCCGCAAGTACCTTATTTGGGAGTGATCCAAGGAAACACCAGTAGAGTGGGAAGCGGGGCAGGGAAGGGAAGGCAGACATTTGAGTTTTTAAAAACTCGACTTAGTCCCCTTGTCCCCTGAGGAACTTTGGGAGCCTGTGTTATCACTCCAAGGGGCAGGGAAGCTGGTGGATTTCTCTAGCAAATCTCCCTCACCTTTGGGTGAGGCTCCTCCCAGGCCCATTAAGTCCTTACATTACCAGCTTGACCTGTGAACAATCAGGAAACAAACAAAACCCACAGATGTTCTTAGGAAGAGAGTCCCAGGTATCGACAGGCAGCAGCCTTCAGCATTTGAAGGTGAATGCCTACCTAGAGGGTATGGGCAGGGTTGCACATCACCTGCTGTGGGCCTCCTGGCTGAGCTGTCTGCCTTCTGCATGTTAATGAACTCCCCCAACTACCCAAAGTGCTTTAGAGTTGGAATAAGGAGCTTAATCTGAAAAGTTCAAGGATTGTGGAATAGCCTTTAAAGATGTTGAAAGGCTGCCCAAATCTCAAAGCCTGATGATAAAATTGGTCCTATCAGGGCCCATTGTGCTGCCTCGCTGTGGAGAGTGGAGGCAGGGGTTGGGTGGGGGAGGGGTGGCTCTCTTTTAGAGGAAAGGGAAGCAGTTCACTGCACCCCTAACAAGTGTTTTTGAGTACATCCTTGAATTACTATCTGATACTTTGGGAGATGAAAAACATTAAGATCAGGCACCGTGACATTGAACCCAAGAAACTCAAGTGGAACACTTGTGGCAGGGAGGAATGGAGAGTGGGTTAGGCAGGAGTGAACGGGCGGAAATGCGTTGGGAGGTACAGCACTTGGAGCTCTTGGCATGAATGGGGCAGGGTGGGCATTTTTCCATCTGGCGGGTTCATTTGCTTTCTTGGTCTCACTTGGGATGCAGTCCGTGGTTCTGTCCATCTGTGGAAGAAGAGCTGCATCCCAAAGGGCCCACTACCTCCCGGGCCAATTAGACACTTTGTCCCTAGAATTCAATCTCTGAGTGGGATGTTACCAGGACTAAGATTTGCCTTCTTGATGTCAACAGTGGTATCCTAAATCAAAGAAAAGAGCTGCCTAATCCAGGTGTTTGGGAGCTGTTGGGCCCCTGTCCTCCTGGGGCCCATTCTTCAGCTTTTCCTTAAATTCTCTTGAGTATCTCACAGCATCCCAATAAATTCCTGTTCCTTTTCCTATAAATTAACTAGAGTCTATTTGTATTGCTTGCAATACAAGAGCTTGGACTGATCCTGATTTCTTTAGAGGGGTCCCACTGCGATGAAAAGCCCTGAGATTCTCAAATGAAGCCCTATGAAAAACCTCTCTGTGTTTTGCCATTTTGTGCAGTAGGTCTAATTCAGAAATAATAAGAAGGGAAAGATGTCTTAGCATCATTTTTCTTCAGTGGACCCAAGTGAGAGGGAAGGGGTTCATTTTGGAGGTATGGAGTGGAGGGTTGGAATGCCTGTGCAAGGTAGAAAGGGGAGGATGCAGGATTGGGGAGGAGAGCCCCAGATGGCCACGTGGGTCCGAGGACATCTTGGCTGGTCCAGTGGGGAGCTCCAGAGCAAAGACTTCCCTCAGAGAAGTTCCGTGTGGGAACTGAATGGCCAGGCCTCAGCACTCTGTGGTGCTCACTCATCAGCTGGGGGCCGTCCTCAACGAGCATGGCTTCTGCCCTTGAGCTGGGGCCCAGCGGAAGGTGCTGTGGCTGGAGGCTGGCTGTCAGCTCACCGCACCCCTGGCAGCTGCCCAGAACGCTCTTTCTTGAAGGGGGAACTGAGTGGCACAGATCCACCTCTGTCTCAGACGGATAGGGTGCTGCCTTCTGCCGAGCATGTCAGGCGCTTTCTTCATTCTATCTTCCTCAAGTCACGAATCCTGTGAGGTCTCTGTTGTTATTATGCCCAGAGCTGATGAAATGGGGACTTAGCAAGTTATTTACCTACTGAGATTGTCCTGCTAATGAGTGGCAGAGCCGGGATTTTAACCCAGGTCTGTCTGGCCCAAATGCTCCTGCTTCAGTGTTCTGTGGCAGCAGCCATTGCTTCCGTGGCCATTAACCATCATCCCTGTAATAGAGCCTTGGGCTCTGCAGCTCGGTGACTACTCGTTGCCCCCAAAGCTTATGTTCTGTCTGGGTAGTTTGTATGTACCAGTCTCTAGGTCTGGTCTCTCTTGGATTTAAAACATAGCTCTCTTTCCCACGTGTGATCAAAGGCAGATGCTGGGACAAGGCATTTATTTGAGAGGCGCTCCCAGGAAGCAGGCGTTGGGGTGGAGGAGTTAGGGAGGGAGGAGTGGGAGCCAATCAAGGGGCGTCAGGGATCCTGTCAACTTGGGGCTTGAATCTGCTGGGGACCGTCCAATGAGCTATGAGGAATGTTGGGACAGTTTTGACTTCTGCTCCTCATTGGCGGAGGGCAGTCCCTGAGGCACTGGCTTCCTGGCACTTCTGGGCCGATACATACAGAGGCTGAGCAGGCTCTGGGGGCACCAGAAAGCGTCAGGTGCCCTGCTTATGAGGGGAGGCAGTCTGCATGCAGGGAGGTGTCCATGACAGCCGTGGGGAACCAGAGGCGGCCTGGATAACACATGGATGTCCACAGCATCTGCCACACCGAGTATTCAAGGCTTGTGGAAAAAACCTGCCTTCAGTTCAAGGAATCTGATACTTGCGGTTCAGGATGCAGAAGAAGCCACTGTGGCCCCCGCACCTGCCAGGACATCGTGTCAGGCAGCTCGGGCGGCCACAGCAAAATAGCACAGACTGGGCGGTGGAGACAGTGGAAGTTTGTTTACTTACAGTTCTGGAGGCTGGAAGTCTAAGAGCGAGGGGATGGCAGATTTGGGTTCTTCTGAGGCCCTTTTCCTTGGCTTGCAGATGTCTGCCTTCTCGTCGTGTCCTCACGTGGTCTTTCCTGTGTGTGTGTGTGTCCCCCTGGTGTCTCTTCCTGTCCTTTAAGGATGCCAGTCCTATCAGATTAGGGCCCCACTTTTTTTAACCTCATTTAACCTAATTCTCTCCTTCAAGGTCCTATCTCCAAATACAGTCACATTCTAAGGCATGGAGGCGAGGGCTTCAACATGTGAATCTGGGGGAGACATAATTCAGTTTTGGGGGAGACATAATTCAGTTCATAACTGGCTGAATGGCCGGCAAGAGAACCGGGATCTGAGCCATATTTCCTCATTTTACTGAACCCAGAGACAGGCAAGTGAGAGGCTCGGGGTCGTGTAGGTTGAGTGGCAATGTAGGGCTAAGTCAGAAGCAGATCTGGCTGCCCAGGGTGACTTCTAGACCCAAGACCTCCCACACCCATGGCCTACTGGGCAGTAGTAGCCCCCCAAGGTCTCCTGGGCTTGGCTCTCTTGGGAACCCCGGCACCCATTCCTGATTTCCAAGGCTGCCCAGACTTTCCTGCTCCTGGTGCTTCTCGCTACCTCCAGGCGGTGGCACGATGCAGCCCCGAGGCCCGGGTTCCAGGGCTGGCCAAGCGGTGTGTCCTTGTGTAAGGGCTTCCTTCTGTCCCCTCATCTGGGAAATGAGGGGGCCGAGTTGGGCTGCCATTCCTGTTCCCCCAGTCTATCCTTTTTGCAGCATTGGCGAAACTTTCTGGGGGAAATGGGCATGGGCATCTACTGGAGGGATTGTACCCTGGCACTGTCGACCTGGGAAGGCGACTTGGTAAGATATTTCAAAAGCTCTAAAGAATGTGCACATCTAAGATGATTTCCTCATGACATTCTGAGAAGGGGAACTGCTGGGCTGAAGATTTAGCTATGAAGAGTCTCCAGTGTTAGTTTCTCATATTTTACTCTTAAAAACATCAAAACGCCCAACACAAAGGGATTGAATACATAAATCATGGTACTTTATTCAGTGGAACACACAGATATAGAACATGATTCTGTAAAGAACATTTAATGATTTGGAATGATTTTTTTATTTGCCATATCAAGCGAAAAGGTTAATTATAGGACAACCCTTAGTGTGAAAGATCATGAAGGATAATAGACCAGGAATAAACAGTGGTTGTGTCTGTGTGATGGGATCGTAGAGATTTTTAAATGCTTATTTTATAAAGTAACAATGTATATCCATTGCTTTTGTAATAAGAGAACCAATAAAAAGTTACATTAAAAATAAAATAGTTTCGACGGAAGCCGCTGGCTAATTCTCCAGCTATTACTGGCTTACTTCTCTCTCATTGTTTCAGCTATTCCACTCTGTAGTTGAATCCTCACCTTTCTAACTTCCCTGACTTGGCAGGGTGGCCAAATGATGAAGTTCTAGCCAGTGAGATGCAAGTGGCAGTCTGCTGGGTAGAGGTGAAGGTTTTTAGGAAAGCTATGTCTCCGGATAAAAGGAGGGGATCTGACTGATCTTCCTTTCTTATTCTTGGAATGTGGAGGTGATGGCTTGAACAGCAGCAGCCCTCTTGTGACCATGAGGTCGTAAGGCTGGGGGAGCAGAAAGGGAAAGCCTCAGCTTTCGATGGCATTCTCGAATCATCGCATCAATCGTGGACTCCCCACCTCCCCACTTCTTGTTATAGGTGCTATTCCTGATATAACAATTCTGGTTAGACTAAATGCTTTTAGCTGCAAGTAACAGAGATTAGGTCTCAGATCACTGCTATCACTCCATGCTGACTTAATGGAGAGAAATAAGGGCATCGTCACCAAGACTTTCTCTTCCTAAGCTAGTGGTGCCATCTATTAGATATTATTAGCCTCTGAATTTGTTCGGTGGCTCTGGGAGGAGAGGGGGCACTGAACGTCTTTTGTAGGATGGGGGACGTGTTAAACATCCCTAAGTGCCAGAATAGAGCAGGGTAGGGCATGAGACAGCAAGCCAGCTGTCCCTCAAAACAACTGCTGTGTGCCGGGCACTGTGCTAGGTGCTGGGGAGGCCCAAGAGCAAAACAGACTCTGACCCTGTGCTTCTGAAGCTTACTGCTTGGCAGAGAAACAGGATCCTGCAAAGTCATAGTTAATTCTTTACTTAATTATGAGTGTCTGGTGTTTTGAAGTAAAGGGAGCCATGAGAATGATGGGGGAGCTTGACCTGGTCTGGAGCTCAGGGAAGACAGCCTACAAGCTCTTTCCATGTCCTTAAGCTCAGTAAGGGTGTGTCCAAAATTCCTGGGCTTGGCTGTGACAACCTCTAGTCAGGACGCCCCATGGAAGGTATTTTCCGCTTTGACAAGAGTCTTTGCCTGGGGGCTTTATTGTCCGTATCAGTAAAATGAGGAGACTGAACTTGATGAACTTTGAGCCTCCCAGAGCTTAAATGACATGAGAACACAGCTGAGAGGAAGCCACCCACGGGAACAGTGCAGACGCAGGCTGGGGTGGCGAAGCCGGGGGCTGTTAGGAGAGGTGCTGCTTTCTCCCCAGCCTTGGCAAAGATGGGTCCTAACTTTGATGATTCAACAAACACGTATCGAACACCTACTGTGTGCCAAACACTGTTCTGGGTGCTGGGGGACATATCAATGATCATAGCAGTCTGAAGGTGGGTGCGTGCTGTGGAGACAAGGCCTGGCAGGGTGGAGGGGTGGGAGGGAGGGGTCATCTGTGGATGGTGGCACACCGTCAATGGGAAGGTCAGGGTGGCTCTCACTGAGGGGGAGGGAAGGCATCAAGCTGATGGCTGGGGCAGAGTATGTGAGGGTGGCTGGGGCAGGCCCTTGGGGAACAGCAGGAAGATGAAGAGGGATGAGGACAGGGGTGGGTCCCATGTACCATGGGCAGTGGAGATCGGAGCCCTGTGATCTGTTCTGTGTTTCAAGGTCAGCCCTGGCCTGTTCCGTTTAACCTGAGTCAAAAGTCAGGGGTCGGTGATGGGGAGACCGGGTAACCCACATGACATCTCAATGATGGGTGTGCTTCCAGACCCTGTTCCGCCTAGGAGGCATTTACTGATTTTCAACTCATTTGATACGTCTTTACACATGTACAGTTTTTGTAATCACACACACAAAAAAATCCAATCATTAAAAGTGTGGTTATCTCTGGGGATGGGATTATAAGGGACTTTCACATTCTGTCCTATACATCTGTAATCCTTTAGATTCTTGAACGGTTTGGTTCTTGAAAAGTGTTTTTTCATTGTTTGTTTGCTGTTATTTATTTCGTGCCTCTCAACACCGCAGGGCATTCCTGTAGGCAGTGCACAAGAAAAAATAGTAAAGGCAAGGGCAGAGAGAATTAACTGAATTTCATAGTCATAAAGTCAATTGCATCCTCCCATTTCCACGTCCACCCCCCTCTTCCACTTGAGTCAGGCCCCAAAGGAAACTTGGAAGTTCACTCCATGAACCAATGGTTGTTTTTTTTTTTTTCCCCACTTCTAGCGTTTTCTCTCCCCAAGCTCCAGTGTTTTAAGCCAAAGGCAGGTAGGACATTTTGAAAGCAAGCAGTCCCACGGTGGGAGGGAGAGCCGCCCAGGAAGGAGGGTGGAGGCTGAAACCTGCCTGCCGGGTTAGAGGCAGACTTTTTGGAACCTGACAGCCCACGGGCTGCTGTGAGACCCTGAGCCAGCTCCTTGACCTTTCTGAGCCTGATTCCCCACCTGGAAAGTGGGAATGACATTGCCTTCCTTCCCAGGGCTGCTCTGTGTCTAAATGAGATGACACAGGCCGAGGGCCTGGCACACGGTAGATACCAGTAGGGTAGTGGGGTCATGTCTTCATTCTGGGGCACAAAAGCCTGTGGCTCTGGAAATAGAGGGCCAGGCTGTGTGGCCTAAGGCTGGTTACTTGACTTTTCTGAGCTGCCACCTCAACTGTAAAATTGAGTTGGGACAAGACCAGGGTCCTAGCGGGTCCTTGGTATCCCGCACAGTCATGACAGTAGCTCCTGTTCCCCAGTGGCCCCCACCTTGATTCCATTCGCCTGAGACTCTGACTGACGGACAGCTGGCAGAACTTTCCAGACCTGAGGCCATGCTCAACTTTCACCTTCCGTTGGGCCTCGGCCTTAGGTCTCCCTGCTTCTGCCTGCACCCAGCCCACCCGCCCCTCGCCCCGCCGCCTCGGAAATGAGGACCACCTCATGGGCATTCACATTTCAGAGTCAATGTTTCTTTCCAGGGGGTGCCTCCCGAAATGCAGGCCAGTGACCCAAGCCCCCCAAACTGAACCAGGCAGCTGGAGAATATGTCAGAATTCAGTTTTAATGCTCCTGCATTTGGATCCAGTCTTCCACCAAAACTCTTTTCTGCTGTGGCTTTTAAAACAGGAATTTCAAATTCTCTCTTTGGCCTATGTGAGGCTCTTTATGAGTGTTTTAGGGGACAGAGAGAATGGTGGTAGAGATTTTTGTACCAGGTATGTACACGGGGCTAAAATGACCTTGGCTGTGGCTTGTGTGAGAACACAGACCATCCACGGGGCCTAAGGTAAATGCCTAGCGATGATTACCAGCAGAAAATAAGAAAATCGATCCCTCCCCACACCATCAAAAAAAGAAACTGACCTTGAGGTAAAAGAAAAACAAAAATTTTCAAGTTCAAACGAAACGATTGCCCAGTGCATTTAATCTTCATGGCATTACATTTTAGAAGTTGGTTTCCACAAATTAGCTGCCAATTATATTGGCTTTTAATTGCTCACACAGACCCAGGGTGCTCTAAGCTGCCATGGCTGACTTTTCTGGTGTCCAGTTGTTCTTTATGCAAGTAGCAAATCAAAATCATGTCCAAGCAGGGTCTGGGGACAGCATGGGGCTCCAATCTCAGCCTCTCACTTCTGGGGTACAGGTTACTTAACCTCTTTCTGCCTCTTGTTCTTCTTCTTAAAATGGGGCTGTTGGGAGCTCAGATTAAAGAATCGTA
>JAQQSQ010002055.1:0-11453 GCA_028627145.1 Eidolon dupreanum
CTATTCAGAATTATTCTTCTCCCCTAAGTCATGCAATTTTCTCTCCTTTCTCACCAAAAACATTTCCTCAGTAATAGGAAGAGGATTATTACTTCAGGTTGTTGGTTTTTTTGAAACCGGAGAAATGTCAGGCGTGTTATTTTCAGAGTGATTTAAACAGCTTCAGTGTTATAACTAAACAGAAAGAACAAAGATGCTAAAATATTAATCATCCTGCCCAGTTGTCCACCGGGAGTAGCCGAAAATGGCAACATACTGCTGTCTTCTGGCTTTGTGTCTATATTACTGCCTGCGCAGCTCACAAACACTCCCTTTCCTGAACATATGGAGCAATCTCAGGAAAGAATTTGCCTCAGTGAACCCTGACTAGCCAATCAAAACCAGAAGGTTCCAAGTTCAGTGACTAATATCAGAAATGAACTGTGCGTGGTGAAAAGGAAATTTTGTGCAGTGGAGAAATTTATACCCTGAGATCAGCCATATCACAGGTGTGCAGGATTACCTGGAGAAACTGAACTTTCAAAAAGGCGAGTTCAAACATTTCTTCAAGCAGCACGCCTGTCATCACAGAGTATGAAAAACTGAATAGTGCTCTATGGTATCTGAGCATCGTAACAACAAGAGCTGCCATGCACTGAGGACTTCCAGGGCTTAACTTGGGGCAGTCACTGTGCTAAATACTGCCTATGCATGATCCTATTTAGTTTAGTCCTCAGAGTCCATAAGGTAGTTGTTATCATCCCTAGTCTATGGGGAACAAAGCTTGGAAAGATTAGGTAAATTGCTCTTGGTCCCACAGCTAGAGAATGGGTGGGGTGGGGGAGGCTGTCTCTCCAATTCCAAAGCCTTTGTTCTTAACCATCATACTATTCAGTATTCTCTCCCCCTTTCTCATGCCCTGAGGTTCATAGGAAAGGATAAAAAAATTGGGAAAATCTGATGGAAGAAATATTAAAACATGAATACATACAGGTTGAGCAGGACGGTCCTGGAAAACATGTGGGGGACACCTATTACCCGAGTGGACTAAATCCATTAATCACCTTGGGAGAAAAATTAAGTACTACTTCCAAGATGAAAGACATTTTGACTGCTGAGAGGGACTAACATTTTGACATTTCAACACAGAGCATGGAAATAAGCACTGGAGAGACATTTGCCAGCTCTTCAATTTCTACGAAAAACAATAAAAACTCCAAAAGGGTATTACAGATTCCGAGCCAGTTTCATCCTAAAAGATATGATATTAAATCTCCACACTCATTTCCAACAACAAAGTGACATAGACCTGTGTCCAGTTTATCCTCCTCCCAGCTCCCTCTGCCCAACAGGGTTAACAGGGACAGCGGTGCGACCCAACGGTCCATGAGAACCAGTGGAATCTTAATTCTACCTTCACTAACCGCCTACCAAGCAAAAGTTATTGTGATAACAACCAAAACAAACAGTTGTTGAGCACTTACCATATGCTAGGCAGGGTGCTCTTTATAGGTTTTATCTCATTTAACCCTCACAAAAACTCTAGGAGATGTAAATTATTCTTTTCCCATTAAAAAATGAGATAAGAGGCATACAGAAGAGTTAAGTAATTTGCCTGAGTCTCAAGCTTAAGCAATCACTAACAGTATGCTGCAGGCTCTTTGAGGTAAAACACAGCATCTAGTGTCCAGATTTTAAAATAATGTAAAGATAAAGATAGAGGCTCCCCTCCTCCAGGGCTAAGGAACAGAGTGAGCACTCACCCACCCCCTCCCTCACTGACACCATCACAACTGGGAAAAACCAGCAGAGGAAGACCTTTCTCTTCTCCTTGAGGAGCAGGAAGAGCGCTCTGGTTACTTGTGGGAGGAGAAAAGCTTCCTGGAGAAGCACTTTGAAAGAGGAGAAAAAAAGGGGAAGAAAAGGAAAACAGCACAGAGGTGTCCCGAACTGTAACTCCCACGTCCCTGAAATGTAGAACACCCTCTCCCACCCCTAGGGACTGGCCAGGCTTAGAATGAATTTACTAGCATGAATCCTACATGAGTAAGGAGTGAATCCAGAAACAGAAGTGAGGGTCACTTCTGTATAGACTTGAATTATTCTACCCAAACAACCCCAAGAGGTACAGAGACACACTGGGGTCTCTTTAAGCTCACTCAGTCATAAGTATGTAAACCTTAACCACTGAAATATACTCAAAGCCTCATTATAAACATACTCTAACCAGTTGTTAATTCTGTGGTACACAATAAAAATTTTTTAAAGTTGTGTTTATGTATTTCAAACTAATCAAACTGTCTGACAGAACACTTTCGCCTTTGATGTCACTCCAGTTCCTAAAGTTGATTGGTTTAAAATAGTTTAAACAATTGTATTAATAATAAAATAAAATAAAAGGTCTTTATCACTGTATTCAAAATGTTGTCTCTAAGATTTCTCTCTCCTGGCAGGACTGTCGAGATAGA
The DNA here is from genome assembly GCA_028627145.1 of Eidolon dupreanum. Classification (NCBI taxonomy): domain Eukaryota; kingdom Metazoa; phylum Chordata; class Mammalia; order Chiroptera; family Pteropodidae; genus Eidolon; species Eidolon dupreanum. Next base: position 2,448 of record JAQQSQ010002055.1, read on the forward strand.
AAGAGAACATCGTGTCTCTACCCAAAATAAACTGTCAAGATCCTGTTACCTTCCTGCTCAAGCTCCTTTAAAGATTCTAAATCAATTGAAACTACTGCTCAGCAACCTCAGCTCCTTTTCTCTGCTGTCTTTCCCTGCTGAAGCACTTGGTTCTAATCAGACCACTTCCTTCCTGCTGCTTTGGTTTTTATTACCGAAGTTCTTCAATCCTTTTCACCACCCCATATGCTAATCTTCCACTTTTAAGAGCACATTCTCTGAGACTCCTAAAAGGAACCCAAGCTCAGCTAAAGGTTTTCAATAGTGGAACTGGCCTTTGAATATTCTAGATAAAACTGTGGAGAGTGAAGTTTGTCTTCAATGGCTTTTACCTTTTTTCTATATCCTTTTCCTTCTGAAGAGCACACTCCTACTTTTTCCTCAGGAACCCAGAGTTTTCCTTCTTTCACAGACCCTCTAATTACAGGGAAATGTAATAACATGATAAATAAATCATAGTTGGTGTAGGCCTCTGTTCAGAAGAAAACACAGCAGGCCTAACTGCTTCTTCTCAGAAGTGCCTGCTTACAAAGTTGGCCCTTAGCTGGCAGTTGGGAGCTTGGATTTGAGGAAGATTCCCATCACTAAGTGATAAGAGTATGAAAAACTGTTCCTAAATTGTATAAACAATATGGCTTATGCTGAACACCTGCTTTCCTTTTGGGAGTCTGAAATTTGGGAACATGCCAGGCAGAGGGCACCTTTGTGACCAATACCCTCAAAAAACCCTGGGTGGCAGCATTCTTCACGGGTGTTGTCACAAGTTGTTGGGGGATTTAAGTACATCCACTGTGACTTCACTGGAAGAAGCCCATTGGTTTTCCTTTGACTTCGCCCCATGCACCTTTTCATTTTGCTGTCTTTGCTTTGTATTCTTTCACTGTAATGAATCATAACCATGAGTATAACTGGAGTCGATTCTTGTTATTTGTGGTGGTTACACTCTATAAAGTCACCATGAACCCCGAATTAGCAAATACTGAACCCCTGTTCCTAAAGAAAATATGTATGTGTACATGTGTGTATATTACGTATATATACATACACATATACATATATATCTCACATAGACTATACCTTAAATCCTAAAAATGACTCAATGTGGTAGAGTCTATTTTATTTTTCAAAAGAGAAAACAAGGTTCAGTAGTGTTAAATGACTTGCATGAGGCCGCCTCACTAACAGGAGCCAGAGTTGGGATTCCAACCCCATCCAACTGGCCCCAGAGCTGATGTCTCCAACCTTTGGTCATCTCTGCATGAAAGCAAAAATTAAAAGGCAGGGCATCACCTTATTTGACCTTGGCTGGAAATGTGCACAATAGACCACTCAAATTTTTCACCTCTTTACATATGTCTGTGAATAATTACAAAAGCACCGCAAATATTAATTTGGGGGTTATAACTAACTTTAGTGAGTAGGTAAATATATGCTGAGTTCTATAAGACCTTCTAGCAAATTGCCAAACCTGGGGACGGTCTTGAGGACCCCAACACAGCCTCTAAGAGCTCTAGGTTTCCCTTTCCTGCAAAGGCACCAAGGAGGAGGAACAATATTAACATTGCGCCAAAGTGGCAGGAAGTTGAGCTTCTAGTCTGACCTGCTCTTTGCAGCTGTGATCACTTGGCCTTTTTATTGAGGTCCTTTTTGGTCTCTCATTTTGGCTTGCTTTTTTGTCATCCATTTTCCAGTTCAACTGCTACAGCTGGCCTGATGGCTTCCCTCTTGGAAGTAGAATAGGAACTGCAGCAAAGCCCAAGGGAAAGGAAGCCTGATGAATCACCTAGGCCAGCTGTTCTGGGGCCTAAGGATAAATGCCCTTTTCCTTGACAACTGTTTCCACAGCTTTTCCTTGGAAAATCCTTGCCTGTCATTAGGTGGCCCCTCAGGATGGCCAGGGTGAAGACCAAGATGTGAGTCTAGAAGAAAGGGGTAAAGCAGGCACTAGACTTGAAGGGTAAAATAAGTCCTTGTGACCCAAAGTGGGCCCAACCTATTTCATCCTCAGAGTTAAAAGCTAGCAGCAAAGCCAGATGATAAACACTGTGCATGTGTCTAAATATCGTTTTTGCAGAGTCAGAAAATTCAAAGAAGCTGGGTTCCTCATGTGCCCAAAGATATAATCAATCATGCCTCTGTAATGAAGCCTGAAAAACACTCTTGAAGAATGAGGTCTGGAGAGCTTCTAGGGTGGTGAACACACTGATGTGCTGGGAGGGCGACATGCCTGGAGAGGGCGACATGCCTGGAAAAGGCATGGAAGCTCTATGGGTACCCTCACCTCAAGACCTTGCCCTATGTACCTCTTCCATTTGGCTTTCCTGACTTGTATCCTTTATAAAAAACAAAACAAAACAAAAACAAAAACAAAAACAAAACTATAATCATAAGTATAGCATTTTCCTGAGTCCTGTAAGTCATTTTAGCAAATTACTAAATCTCGAAGGGGGGTCATGGGACTTCTGTATTTATAGCTAGTGGGGCAGAAGTGCTCAGGGATAGTTGGGACTTGCAGCTGGCACATAGAGTCAAGGCAGTCTTTTGAGGCTGAGCCCTTGAACCTGTGGAATCTGACATCAATTCCATGTAAATAGTGTCAAAATTGACTTAAATTATTAGACACCCAGTTGGTGTCTGACGATTGTTAGAATGACATAATTGTAGTTTCTCTCTTTCTCTCCTAGCAGCCCTCATTTCTATTAACTAGCTCCTTCCTAGAGATAAATAATGAATGTTCTGATAAAGAACTGATTTTATATTTACCAAGTATTTAATACCATAAGAACATGGAAAATAATCACCTTCCATATCTTTAATTGTCTTATCTTTAGGCAAACTCACATATAAAAACATCAGATGATAACTTAGAGGTACCACTCAAATCACAGAAGCCCTAGAAAACAAGACTATATTAAAAACTTGTTTAATTGAAGCTTCCAGAATACTAGCTATTTCAGCAAAACAATTTCTACAGATATCATGACCTCATAAAAAATATAAAAGAGAGACTCTGAGCTCAAGACAGTAGAATAAGCATACCTAGCTGCCCCCTTCCTCCCCAAGACACAATGAAATGCCAGAAAAGATATTTTGAAAGAATAAATCCATGGTGGCACAGAAAACATGAAGAAGTGCTATCAGTGAATGAGTCATTTAAAAGTCTTTCTTAAAAACAAAGATAGTTGGGACTGTATTGACAAGTAAACCAAAACTGAAAAAAAAATGCAACTTGAAATACATAAAGTAACAGACAGGAGCTCTTTCTTCCTAACAGAACCCTGGAGAGGCTCCAAGCTTGGAGTCAATTGCTATAGGGACACAAAAATGCCTACAAAGAAGTGGCTGTCAGGCGGGAATCAGGGCATCTGAGTAGAGAGTTGTCTACAAAACACTTGAGCCAGTTGGCCCTTAGCCCTGTCCTGTGTAGACTGTAGTCTGCAGTCCTGGCTCCCAGCTGGAGCCACCAGAATAGCTTTCTCTAGAGAGGAAGGTTTGCCTGGGGAGTGCCATGGTGTCCAGGCTAGAGAATGAGTCAAAAAAGAGCCTCCAGGAGAGAAAAGAAATATAGCATAAAAAAGATGTCACTCCAAAGTTAAAGTTCTTACCTGTGTAATTTTGGGGTTAAGATTACAGCAAAGTATCCTGAATTGGCTTGTGTCTTCTTCTGCCTAACCATATACCCTAAAAGAAAACCTGCCTACCAGTCTACCTTCCCCATTTATACTGAGTATATAACCATTCAAGAAAGAAGTTTTTTGGGTAAATAAACCTACCTAAATACAAAGAAAGCCTATGCCACCTGCCTATACTCATCAACATGATCCTTAATTCAGAAATACAAAGTCAATGAAGAATTAGCAGATATGCAAGGAAAAGCCCATTGCATGTATATTAGTTGGCTAGGGTTGTCATAACTAAGTACTAAGACGGGGTGACTTAAACAACAGAAATTTATTTTCTCACAGTTCTAGAGTCTAGATGTACGAGATCAAGGTGTCAGCTTGAGGTTTCTTCTGTGGTACCTTCTTCTCTTTAGACCATCTTCTCCCTGTGTCTTCCCATGGGCTTCCCTCTGGATGTGTCTGTATCCTGATTCTCTCTTCTTATAAGGATATCAACCATATTGGATTAGGGCCCACCCTAATGACCTCATTTTAATTAAATTACTTCTTTAAATATATTATTTCCAAATACAGTAATATTCTGAAGTTTCAGAAATTAGGACTTCAATATATGAATTTTGAGGAGATATATAATTCAGCCCATAAAAGCATAAAAGGGAAAGACTGAGATGAACCAAAACTTTACTGAGAGAAAAGAGAAATAATGCAAAGAACAGAAGTAAAAATTTTAAGTTCTAACTAGTAGCATTGAAAGATTTAAAAGATTTTACAACTTTGAAAACATACTTTTGTGGCAAAAAAAGCAATTGCAAGCATTAAAGCTTAATTGGCATTTAAAAGTAGAGTTCTCAAAATTAAAAAAAATCAATTAGAAGAGCTCAGTAGTAGAATGTATGCAACAATTTTAACAGAAATCAGTAAAACATGTTAGTAAATCTAAATAAAATACTGACTAAAAAAAGGGGGGAGCTTCAGTTGAAAACAACATGAAAGATGAGGAATTTGAGGGAAAGTTTAAGAATTCTAAATTTGATTTATTCAGTGATATTTACTTGCTTTAGACTTTGTTAGAAAAATGTAAACTTAGGTATGCATGTTAAAATTATAAGGGTGGCTGTGGCCCAAGGTGGGTGGCCTAACTGAGCATCTCATTTTTGGATGGGAATAGGGGAAATTAGTTTTCTCATAAAATTGCCATTTCCCAGCTCCTGGCTTTCTATGGAGAGCCCATTTTAGCCCCTCACAATTCAGAGTGACCACAGCCTCAATTCGATCTCTGTGTGGGTGTTAGATGCTAGGCCCTGAGGTACATATCTGGTTCAGTTTCCCCGGAGGGCCATGAGGCTTCGATTCCACTCATTCCACTTCATTTCTGACACCTGGAGAACTCCCTTTCTTGCTTCCAAACTCAACTAAGAATTGGAAACTAATTTTTAAAAATATTTCATCTAACATTTCCATGTGTTTGGAAAAGGGAGTGGGGAGATTTTGCCTTTAGCGCAGTCTACTATTTTAACCAAAAGTCTGTACTGTGAATAAACAGAGTTAATAACAAAAAATACTTTTAGAGTGCTCATGATGTGTGAGGCACTATTCTAAGAGCTTTGCACAAATCCCATTTCATCTTCATAACACTATAAAATAGGCATTAAAATTCCTATTTTATAGACAAGAAAGTTAAGACGGAGAAAGTAACTTGCTCAAGGTCACATAGCTAGTACACAACTGAGGCAGTCTGGCCCTTAACTGTTAAATATTGCCCCTGTGATATTCATTTGTGCCATTCAACCAATAATTTTGGTCCCCCCTCGATAAAATATATCGGTCTGATTATTCTTCCTAGTGGTTAGGTGGAGGCACATGATGACTTCTGACCAGTGAGTTGGGAATGAAATTGACATGTAACTTCTGGGCCAGAGAATTTAACTGCAAAAACAAGGCCCTCTAGAGCTCTCTTACTTTCTGGCAAAGTGACCAGCAATGTTTGAAATGGTGGCTATTCTATCAGCCAGGGATCTTAAGTAAACCATGCCTGCCACTGACCCAACCTGAGTTGGTTTTCTATTGTTGCTGTAACAAATTACCACAAACGTCGTGGCTTAAAACAACATAAACTTTATTACCTTACAGTTCTGGAGGTCAGAAGTCTATGATTCTCACTGGGCTAAAACCAGGTGTTGATAAGGCTGAATTCCTTTCTGGAGGCTCTAGGGGAGAATTACATTTTCTTGCCTTTTCCAGCTTCTAGATGCCACCCTCATTCCTTGGCTTGTGGCCCCCTCCTCCATCTTCAAAGCCAGAAATAGTAGATTGAGTTGCTCTCACACAGCATCACTCTAATCTCTAACTTCTGTCTCCCTCTTCCACTTTTAACAACCTTTGTGATTACAGTTGGCCCACCCAGACAATTCAGAATAATATCCCTATTTAAGGTCAGCTGATTTAGGAACCTTAATTCCATCTGCAACCTGATGCCCCCTGGTCATGTAATCTAACACATTCACAGGTTCCAGTATGTAGACATATTTGTGGGGGAGGGCACTCTCCTGCCTATCACAGTACTTTATACCAATCAAATCAGAATTTCTGGGGATGAGGCTCAAGTATTGGTTTAAAGCTCCCCAGATGATTTCAATGTGCTGTCAAGTTTGAGAATCTGTGCCCTTGTTGAATATGCTAAGAACATATTTAGTACTATACTTCACATTGCTTCTCATATGCTCACATTAGATATAAATCCCACACATGCACAGAAGAACATTCACATAGTTATATATATACACATCTGCCATCCTAGCTATAGTCAGAAACTCTTCTAATCATACATTTTAACCCCATCATTTCATTTTTCCTACACGCCTCCCCAGTCCTCATCTTCATTCTAGACCTGGATGCATACATAAGTATACATAGACAAACATGAGGTATTTTTCTATTAGTTGCCAAAATAAGCTGGGTTTTCTCGGTGGTGGCCTCCCAGAGAGATTGCAGTTATGCTGGTGGTTTTCTGATGTGCACATTTGCTCCTCAGAAATAGGGCAGAGTCAGCCATTTTCTTTCACTGGAACTGAGAAACTCTCCAAGGATAAAAATTATATCCCTGTTAGGACTATAATTATCCTTTATTCCTTTTGTCAAAATCAAAGGAGTTATAGCGATAGGTGTTGAGAACAGAGTTGCACCCCCATCTGGGTTTTTATTGTGACCCGAATGTGTAATAAGGAACCTGGGACACTGGAGAAGGATGCCACTTTTGTTGTAAATATCTCTATTTGATTTACTAACCTACTGAATTATTCTCTTGGTTTTCATTAAATGAGAGAAACAATAGGCTAAGATGAAGGCCAGTCAGGCCATTTTGGAATCAAGTATCAGAATCTTACTAACAAAATACATTGTATTTAGAACATAACCACAAAGCTAAAGGGTTGAATTAACATCAATTTAGGAGTTCAGTCTCCAATCTTCTCATATAGAGTTAAAAAGGGTCAGACCAACACCAGTAATTATCCTGCTCACATGCCAGTGACCAAACCTAATGAGGAAAAGGACTAGCAGTTAAATGATGATGCCAGTAATGAGAGACCTAAATGTATGCTGGATGTGGGGGCTGGGAGCTGGTGAGGAGCAGAGAGCAGAACGAAGGAGGTCACCTCATGGAACCACAGAGTTTAGTGCCCTTCAGTTCAAGGTGAACTGTATGGATGGCTGGGCACAAAGAGCTCCTGTCAGACTACCAAGATGCTGTTCCAGAACTAAGAGCTGTGATACTGGTATACTGAAAAATTCCATAAGTTCATGTTCAAGAGGATAGGGCCTTTGGAAAAGAATGTAAAACAAGAAAATGAATGGGATTGATTTGACTAAGTAGATGTTTCTGAGACTTAATTTTGGCATTGGCCAAAGCTTAAAGTCAGCACCAAGTACTACAAAGGCATGGTTCTGATGAATAAAATAGCTATTTCACAAATCTCTGCTAGTATGTGCCAGTCCTCATCATAATTTTTGATGTTCAAATATCTCAGATTTGGACAATCCTTTTGATGTTTCTGTCAATCTTTGTGCTTTTCCTTGCTTTCTGAAAAAAACCAAGGCGACAAGGAAGACCACTTGTTTCAACGGTATCAATACTGGCATCGAGGAAGCCAGTGTGTCCTGTGAAAGAGCTAGAAAATAATAACTATGCTCATTGAAGGACACAAAATGATCAAAGATTTCATACACATATCAGTGAACTATCATTGTAAAGGTCTGTTAGAGCCCTTCAGCTGGATTTGCATGTTGAAAGTTTAGGAAAGTAAAGTGGCAGCTGAGTAATAAGTACCCACATCCCGATCCCTAGAATCTGTGAATGTTACCTCCTATGGTAAAAGGGACTTTGCACATGTGTTGGTAAATTAAGGATAAAAAAGGGGAAGAAATTAAGATGTACAAATTGCCAGCTATAAAAAACAGTAACAGGGATGTAAAGTACAGCATGGGAAATATTGTCAATAATACTGTAATAACTGTGTATGGTATTAGATGAGTACTAGACTTATTGGGGTGATCACTTCATAAGTTATGTAAATATCTAATCACTATATTGCATACCTGAAACTAATTGAAGAGTGTATGTCAACTATAATTAAATTTTTCTTATAAATTAATTAATTAGGATATGAGATTGAGAGATTATCCTGGATTATGTGGTTGGGGCCTAAATGTAATTGCAAGTGTCCTTATAAAGGGGAGGCAGAGATTTGACACAGAAGAAGACAACTGAAGGAAGATGTTATACTGCTGGCTTTCAAGATGAAGGAAGGGGCCATGAGCCAAGGGATGCAGGGAATGCTGCTCTAGAAGCTAGAAAAGGCCAAGAAATGAATTCTCCCCAGGGCCTCTGGAGAAACACCTTGAAACTGATTTCAGACTTCTGATCTTAAGAAGTATAAGGGAATAAGTGTGTGCTGTTTTAAGCCACTAAGTTTGTGATAATTTGTCAGAATAACAACAGGAAACTTACTCAAGTGTTTCTAATATGCAGCAAAGTATGATAACCACTGAACTAGAGGAAAGACAAGATAAGGACATGCTGGCACGATTGCTTATGCAGGAAAAATGTATGGTGATATCATCTGGGAAGTCAGCAAGTCACCTCACTAAAGTGTGAACCATCTACCCATAGATTACTACACAGTGGCTTATCTAAGCACATCATAAAATGGGCATGATTTACCAAGGTGGCTAGTGTCCTTTCTAGTCCGACCCACTGAATAGGCTAAATTTCCTTGGAATAAAGAACAATGCATATGATAGGCAGATTTTCTACAGAGCTAACTTTCTTACCAATACTGTCTTTCAA
>JAQQSQ010002056.1:0-11453 GCA_028627145.1 Eidolon dupreanum
CTAGTTAAGGAAATGGACATAAAACCCCAAGATGCTCAGAGAATCCCCAACACCAGGGATCCAAAGAGGCCCACACCAAGACACATCATAATTAAAATGCCAAAGGGTAAATACAAAGAAAGAATATTAAAAGCAGCAAGAGAAAAACATATAGTTACTTACAAGGGAACACCCATAAGACTGGCAGCTGATTTCTCAAAAGAAACTATGCAGGACAGAAGGGCTTGGTAAAAAATATTCGACAGGATGAAGACCCAGGATCTACAACCAAGGATACTTTATCCAGCAATGCTATCATTTAAAGTTGAAGGACAGATAAAGAGCTTCCCAGACAAAAATAAGCTAAAGGAATTCATCGCCACCAAGCCAATATTACAGAAAATGTTGGAGGGACTTCATTAAGAAGAAAAAATGCAAAAGACTCACTTCAAATTAAAAGATACACACAGACTATAAGGAAGGAGACAGAAAAAGATATTGCTTTGATGGACCTAGAAGGTATTTAAGTCAGACAGAGAAAGATAAACACTAAATATAAACACTATATGATTTTACTTATATGTGGAATCTAAGGAACAAAAAGAACAAACTAATCAAAAACAGACTCACAAACATAGTGGACAATTTGGTGATGGACAGAGGGGAGGGCAGTTTGGGGAGCTAGGAGAAGGGGGTGAAGGGTTAAAGAAGTACAAATTAGTAGCTGATGGATGGTCATGTGGATGGGAGCAAGGCACAGGGAATGTAGTTAGCATTAATACGTTGGCTAGGTGGAGGGTCAGGGGAGGGAGGGAGCAATTGGGGGGATCGTTTTACGAACTATATAGATGTCTAACCAATGTACTGTATACTTGAAACTAATTAAAATAAATAAATTTAAATATATAAATTTTTTAAATGTGGCTATCATGTTATTAAATTATAATTATTTGTTGAAAAGATTATCTTTCCCCCTTCGAAATGCTTTGATACCTTTGTCTAAAATCAGTTCAAATACATAAGTGGGTCTATTTCTGAACTCTGTTGTATCCATCGATCTAAACTATTGTAACATTATAATGAGTCTTGAAATCAGGTAGTTTGATTTCTTCAACTTTGAAGAAAGTTTGAATCCTTCAACTTTGTTCTTTCTCAAAATTGTCTTACTATTCTTGTTCATCTGTCTTTCCATGTAAATTTTAGTATCTGCTTGCCAATTTCTAAAAGAAAATCCTTCAAGTATTTTGATTTGGTTTGTGATAAATCTATAGGTTATTTTGAAAGCGGTTGATTTCTTATCAAAACTCAGCCTTCCAATCCATAAACACTGTATACCTCTTCATTTATTTATATCTTCCTCAAATCCTTTTAAAAATACGTTGTAGTTTTCAGCATAAAGACTTGGCATACATTTTCATTTATACTTAAACATTTCATGATTTTCATACTATTGTATTGAAAAATTGTCGATTTATAAATATGTATTGCTAGTATATTGAAATATTATTGATTTTGTATATTGACAAGTATTCTGTGACCTTGCTAAACTGAGTTCTAGGAGGTATGTGTATATTCCTTGGAATATTCTATATGGGCAGAAATGTCTTCTACAAATAGAATTAACTTTATTTTTTTCTTTTCAGTCTGTATAGACTTTTTTTTCTTGCATCATTGCACAGGCTAGGACTTCTAGTACAATGTTGAATAGGAGTGCTAAGAGTGTATATCTTTGCCTTGTTCCCAGTCTTACAGGGTAAACGTTTAGCCTTTCGCCATTAAATATGTTGTTAGATCTAGGTTTTATGCCCTTTATCAGACTGAGGAACTTCCTTTCTATTTGAAATTTATTGAGAATTTTTACAGATAATTGTTTTTAATTCCATCACATGCTTTTTCTGCATCACTTAATATAATCATATCATTTTTAGTCTTCAGTCCACTTATATAGTGATTAGATTGGTCTGCAGTTTTTCTTTTTGTAATATACTTGTAGGATTTTGGTATCGAGGTTATACAGTTTGAATAAAACAAATGGGAATGGTTTCCATCTTCCTCTATTTTCTGAAAATGTTTGTGTAGTACAAATATTATTTTTTTCTTTAAACGTTTGATAGACTTCACCAGTACAGCCATCTGAATCTGGATTTTTCTCTTTGGAAGAGTTTTTTAATTGAGATTTACATTTCTTTAATAGAAATAGGGCTATTAATAGTTTCTTTATCATGTCAGAAGGATGACGGAGTGAGAGATGTCCCAAGATCTCTCCTCTTGAAACAATAATAAGCTGAACATCTAAAACTCAACAAAAGACACCCAATCTGCACACCAGCACATCTGAGCGTGGGATCTGTGCATAAGGGCCACCACAGGTCACAACCACGGGTGTCGGGCCATGGACTGGAGGAAATAAAGAAGCTACCTCTTGCAGGCTGAGCTCCCTGTAAGAGGAGGGGGGAGGGAAGAAGGTGTGGCGATTTCCCTGAACAGCCCTGCCTGGGAGAGCTGTAAGCTCCACGCAGCTGGTGGCAGTACCCAGTCATCAGGGCAGAAAGTAGAGAAGCGGGGATGGCAGAGAAGTGGTGACAGCAGAGAAACACAGTTGATTTTTACCAGCCAAGATTGCAAAACATGAAGCTGAGTCATAGCCTCCATCCGCCAACTTAAAGGGCCCCTCCCCCCATATCCTCTGAGAACAAACACTGTGGATCCCCGGGGGAATCTCAGCAAACGCTACTGAAACTGTCGCTAACACTGACAGTGACTGAGACTGAGGATCGTGAGTGTGATTAAACATCTATAAGAAAGAAAAAGACATTATGAAGGCTTTATTAATGCAAGGATTCAAGAGGCTTAGATGCCACCTACTGGAAACGATATGAAAAATGCCTTCATTGCAACAGGCTAAGAGAGACCTTTATATAATAAATCTTCTCTCTAGAAGAAAAAGCAGAATACATTTCCATCAATGCCCGGGTAGAGAAATAGTTCATTAAATACCGTGAACAACCAAGGTGACAAGGCATCTCAAAAAGAAAGAGAAAAGTCTTCAGAAAATAAGCTTACAGACATAGAAATATGCGACTTAAGTGACAGAGAATTCAGGATGGTACTTCTGAAAAAAAACTAAATGAGATCCGAAACGAATCATATCAACGATTTTGGGATTTGAAAAAACAACTAGATGAACAAAATGAGTTCTTTAGCAAGGAGATTGAAACCCTCAAAAAGAACCTAATAGAACTTCTGGAGGTAAAGAACACACTGCAAGAGTTGAAAACTGAAATAGCAAGCTTGGGAAATAGAGTCGACCAAATGGAGGAAAGGATCAGTGATATCGAAGACAGAAATCTAGAAATAAATCAGAAGGAAGAAGAGAGAAACTGAAGAATGAAAAATAATGAAAGAGAAATACAAGGACTAGCTGATGCCATCCGGAGAGGAAACATGAGAATAATGGGCATTATATCGAAGGTGATGAAAAGAAGCAGGGGACTAGAAAGCATTTTCAGACAAATAGTAGACTAGAATTTCCCAAATCTAAGGAATAAGCTGGAGCTTGGAACTCAAGAAGTCAACAGAACATCCAGTTATCTCAGCACAAAAAGGCCTTCACCAAGACACATTGTATTAAAATATCAAAAGTCAATGACAAAGATGGAATTCTCAGGGCAGCCATGGAGCAGAAAATGATAACTTATAAGGGAAAATCCACTTGATTATCCTTAGACTTATCAGCACAGACCTTACAAGCCAGAAAGGAATGGAATCATATATTTAATCTATTAAGTAAAAGAAACTACCAGCCTAGAATAATGTATTCAGCTAATGTCTCTTTTAGATATGAAGGAGAAATATAGACCTTTCCAGACATACAAACAGTGAGGGAATTCTCCACTACGAAGCCTGCACTACAAGACATACTGAAAGGGGTCAGCTCACCTGTTGTGGAGACAGTTTGGAAGAAGAGTCAGAGTCTGGAAATGCTTTAACTAACATGGATAAGGGAGAGGAGGAATGGCAATGCTAGCATCCCCCACACCTGTCTCTATGGCTTTTTATTAAGTTTCACAACAATGCTGGCTTTGTAATTTATTAATAGTTACTATCAGGTTAGTAAATACAAGCTACAGCCAATTCCCAGATTCAGCTTCAAAGCCACCACCGTGTTCTCAGCTATTTCTTCTCATGTATCTTTTTCTTATCCTCTAAAGTATCCTTTTCTAGTCCCTAGAGCAAGAAGTCTCAGAATCGGTCAGGTGTGTGCGCCCTCCCTGCAATGTGTCCTTGTGTGCAAGTCCACATCTGCTCCTGATGTCCTTGTTGCTCCAAGCACCAGATATCCTGCCAGAAACATTCGGTATCGCAGGCGTCTCTTACAACACTCACCTAAAACAAAATGACAAAAGAAATATACGTAATTAGTAGTAAAGTGACTGTCAGGCAAATAGAAGCAGAGGAGTGCAACCCTTCCTAAGAACAGGACATTATAAGCTTAAATAATAAGAAGAGAATTGATATAGCAAGATAGTAATGAATGTTCAGCATAAATAGGGGCAAATTGAGATAACAATGACGGAAAAGGGGAGGATTCAAAGATCCAAAATCACAAAGGGGAATGTAGATAAAACACATGCAGAAGAAAATGGACGACTGTATGTATATAACTATTCTTTGCATATTCGTAATGGTAACCACACACCGAGGATTCAGAAATGAAGTACATAACATAAAACAAGAAGAACCAGAAGGAAAACCCACAAAAGCCAACCAAAATAAAGAAAACAGAAACACAAGGATAAGGAAACAATGGAAACACCAAGCTACCAGAAAGCAAAAGATAAAATGGCCATAAGAAGACCTCGTATTTCAATAATCACCCTAAATGTAAGTGGACTGAACTCGCTCGCCAATAAAGAGGCACAGATTGCAGAATGGATCAAAAAAACAAAACCCAACCATATGCTGCCTCCAAGAGACACACCTCAGCTCCAAAGACAAATATAGATTCAAAGTGAAAGGGTATTTCAAGTAAATGGCATTCAGAGAAAAGTGGGAGTAGTGGTACTAATATCGGACGAAATAGACTTCAGAATAAAAAAGTAAAGAAAGATACTGAGGGACACTTCATAATGATAAAGGAAATCATGCTCCCAATAATATCTATGCTCCCAATCAGGAAGCCCCGAAATATGTAAAGCAATTACTAACAGAACTAAAGGGAGAAACAGACCAAAACACTGTCATAGTAGGGGATCTAAATACCCCACTGTTGGATATAGACAGATCATCCAAACAGAAAATCAATAAGGAAAACACGTCCTTAAATGGCACATTAAGCCAACCGGACATAATTGACATATATAGAGCCTCCCATCCCAAAACGGCTGCTTATACATTCTTCTCTAGTGCACATGGGACATTCTCAAGAATCAACACATCCTGGGACACAGAGAGAGCCTCAACAAATATAAGAGGGTTGAAATCATACCAACCATATTCTCTGATCACAATGCTTGGAAACTAGAGATCAACTGCAAAAAGAAAGCAGGATGAACCACAAATACACGGAGATTAAACAACATGCTACTGAAGAATAACAGAGTCAGGGAAGAAATAAAAAGAGAGATCAAGAGATACATAGAAACAAATGATAATGATTGTACAACATATCAAAACTTTGGGGACACGACAAAAGTGGCCATAATAGGAAATTTCATATCATTACAGGCCTATCTCCAAAAACAAGAATGAGCCCAAATAAGCAACCTAACATTTCCTCTTAAAAACCAAGAAAAGGAAGAATAAATGAAGTCTCAGGTCAGCAGAAGGAAAAAAAAATCAAAATAAGGGTAGAAATAAATGAAATTGAAAGCAACAAAAAAACAAATGCAAGAAAGAGCTGGTTTTTTGATAAGGTTAATAAATTGACAGACCCTTGGCTAGACTCACTAAAGAAAAAAGAAAAGACACAAATAAACAAAATCAGGGGAAAAAGAGGGGAAATTGTGACTGACATCGCAGAAAAACAAAGGATCATACAAGAATACTATGAAAAAGCGTATAACACCAAATTTAATAACCTAGAAGAGATGGACCAGTACTTAGAAACATACAACCTGCGTAGACTGACCAAAAATCTAAATAGACTATCAGCAGTATGGAAATTGAAACAATCATCAAAAACCTACCAAAAAGTAAAAGTCCAGGACCAGGTGGCTTCACCTGTGAATTCTACCAAACATTCAAAGATGACTTAATACCTATTCTCCTCAAACTCTTCCAAAAAATCAAAGAGGAGGCAATACTTCCCAACCCATTTCATGAGGCCAATATTACCCTGATACCAAAGCTTGGTAAGGAGAACACAAAAAAAGAAAATACATACCAATATCTTTCATGAACACAGATGCAAAAATCCTAAATAAGATACTAGCGAACTGAATACAGCAACATATTAAAAAGATTAGACACCACTATCAAGTGGGCTTCATCCCAGGGGCACAAGGATGGTTCGACATACGCAAATCAATTAATGTGATACACCACGTAAACAAATTAAAAAATAAGAATCATATGATCATATCGATAGATGCAGAAAAAGCCTTCAACAAGATGCAGCATCCATTTATGATCACAACGCTCAACAAAATCGGTATAGAAGGAAAGTACCTTAACATAATAAAGGCCATATATGTGACAAGCCTGCAGCCAACATTATACTTAATGGTGAAAAACTAAAAACCTTCCCTCTAAGATCAGGAACAAGGCAAGGCTGTCCACTATCGCCACTGTTATTCAATATAACATTGGAGGTCCTAGTGAGTGCCCTCAGACAAGAGAAAGATACAAAAAGCCTCCAAATAGGAAGCGAAGAGATCAAACTGTCACTATTTGCAGATGACATGATTCTCTACATAGAAAACTCTAAAGACTCTACAAGAACACTACTAGAAACAATAAGCAAATACAGTAAAGTCTCTGCATACAAAATCAATGTTCAAAAATCCATAGCGTTCCTATACTCTAGTAATGAAGTGTCAGAAAAAGAAGTAGAAAAAATAATTCCTTTGCCAATTGCAACAAAAAGAATCAAATACCTAGGAATAAATTTAATAAAACATGTGAAGGACCTATATAATAAAAACTACAAGACCCTACTAAAAGAAATTGAAGAAGATATAAAGAAATGGAAAGATATTCCATGATCATAGTTAAAATGACCTTATTACCTAAAGCATTATACAGATTTTTGCAATCCCCATCAAAATGCCATTGGCATTTTTTAAAGAAAAAGAACAAAAAATCACCAGATCTGTATGGAAGCACAAAAGACCCCGAATTACCAAAGCCATCGTGAGAAAAAAGAATGAGGCTGGAGGCATCACTCTGTCTGACTTCAAATTATATTACAAAGCAACAGTAATCAAAACGGCATGGTACTGGCAGGAAAACAGACACACGGACCAGTGGAACAGAATCGAGAGTCCAGAAGTAAACCCATATTTATATGGGTGAATAATTTTTGACAAAAAAAGCTGAAAACATACGGTGGAGAAAGAAAGCCTCTTCAGTAAGTGGTGCTAGGAAAACTGGAAAGCAACCTGCAAAAGAATGAAACTAGACTGTTGTCTATCACCACACACCAAAATTAACTCAAAATGGATTAAGGATCTGAGTATAAGATCTGAAACAATAAAATGCATAGAAGAAAACATAAGAACTGAACTCAAGGACCTTGGGCTTAAAGAGGAATTTATGAATTTGACCTCAAAAGCAAGAGAAGTAAAAGCTAAAATAAATGAATGGGACTGTGTTAATCTAAAAAGCTTCTGCTTAGCAAAAGACATCATCCACAAAGTAAAGAGAGAACCATCCGAATGAGAAAATATATTTGCAAGCAATGATAAGGGCCTAATATCCAAAATATATAAAAAACTCATACGACTCATTAACAACAACAACAACAACAACAACAAACAAACAAACCAACGATCCAATCAAAAAATGGGCAGAGGACTTGAACAGAAGACACTTCTCCCTAGATGACATACAAATGGCCAACAAGTATGTGAAAAGATGCTCAACACAGCTAGCTATTAGGGAAATGCAATTCAAAACTACAATGAGATACCATCTCACACCTGTTAGAATAGCTATAATCAGCAGGACAAGTAATAACCAATGCTGGAGAGGATGCGGAGAAAAGGGAACCCTCATACACTGCTGGTGGGACTGAAAATTGGTACAACCACTATGTAAAACAGTATGGAGGTTCCTCAAAAAACTAAGAATTGATCTACCATATGATCCAGCAATCTCTCTACTGGATGTTTACCCCAAAGACTTGAAAACCCATATCTAAAAAGACATTTGCACACTGATGTTCATAGCAGCATTATTCATAATAGCCAGGACATGGATAAAACCAAAGTGTCCTATGATAGATGATTAGCTAAAGAAGCTATAATACATGTATACAATGGAATATTACTCAGCCATAAGAAGAGATGAAATACTGCCATTTGTGACAATAGTGATGGACCGCGAGATAATCATGCTAAGTGAAATAAGCCAGACAGAAAAAGTTGGAAATCACATGATATCACTTATATGTGGAATATAAACCTAAAAGCAACAAATAAACAGGACAAACGAGACTCATGGACATGACCTATAGACCAGTGGTTACCAGAGGGGAGGAGGGGGAGGGAGGGGCGAGGCAGACGGGGTAAAGGAGGTCAAATATGTGGTGACAGAAAGAAATCTAACTATGAGAAGTGGACACACGGTGTAAATGTATACATGCCTTATTGTTAAAGTATACAGCTAAAACTATTGGATTTCATTAACCAATGTCACCATAAAAAAATAAAGTTTAAAATATAAATAAAAAATAAAAACTCTGAAAGTGAATAAATAAATAAATAAATAAATAGTTTCTTTATATTTTATTGTATCTGTTTTTATAAGTAGTATTGGGGGGGCGAGGAGAGAATTTGTCCGTTTCATCTAAGTCGCCAAATTTATTAGCATTGAGATTTTAATAATTTTATATATTTTCCTTTGAAAAGCTCTAGAATACATAGTTATATTACTTCTGCCATTTGTAATATAATGTGTTCTCTCTCAGTTTTTGGTAATTAATCTTGCTAGAGTTAACAAATTGATAACCTTGTAACAGATCCTACTTTTGACTTTTTTTCCTTAGTGTATATTTCCTTGACTTCTGCTTTTAACTTTATGATCTTCTTTATTTTATTTACTGTGGATATATTTTCCTGTCCTTTTTGCTTACTTTTTACAGTTGGAAACATAGATCATTGACTTCAAACCTTACTCTATTTTTTAAATGTAGATTCTAAAATTACAAAATTTCCTCTAAACAGTTCACAGATTATGACTCATTTTCATTCCATTCTGTGAGACTTCTTCACCAATTGAGCTTTTTATAAATGCTAAAGTGGAAGACTTTATAAAGTCTAAGGTGGAAGTGAACTAGTACCACAGGAGAATTTGGAGCTTCTGCAATGAAATATAAGAACAAAAATGGTAAATATCTGAGTAAATAGAATAGAGTATTTTTCTCCTTTTAAGGTCTTTAAAATATATATATGGTTAAAAGCAAAAATTATAACAGTGACTGGTAATCATCCATATTAAAATGTTTGCTCTGCAAAAGATTGTTAAAAGAATTGAAAGAAAGCTACAGACTGGGAAAATCATATGCATATTACATATCTCACAAAAGGACTTCTCTCTAGAGTATACATAAAATATTAAAAAATCAAGGGTAAAAAAATTTTTAATCCAACAGTAAATGGGAAAAATATTTGAACAGACATCCCATCATGGCGATATATAGACAGTAAATAAGCACATGAAAAGATGCTCATTAGAAAACTTCAAACTTAGACCTCAGTGAAATACCTTTACACGATGACAATATTAAATGCTGGTGAGGATGCAGAGCAACTAGACTTCTCACAGATTGTGGGTAGGAATCCAAAATTTTACATCCAATCTGGAAAACTTTTTGTTATTTTCTTGTAAATTTAAATATAGAGTTATATGAGCCAGGAATCTTCTGGGTATTTCCCTAGAGAAGTGGAAACACAAAGCCTGTATGCTCATGTTGACAGTAGCTTTATCCATTCGTTGGAATCCTACTCAGCAATAAAAAGAAACAAATTATTCATATGCACAAGGACATGCATTATGGTGAATGAGAAAAAGCCAGAGTGAAAAGGCTGTGTACATTATAATCCCATCTATATGACATTCGGAAAAACGGTGGAGCATATGTCAATGTTTGCCGGGGGTTAGGAGCGGAGGGAGGGTTTGACTTCAAAGGGACAGCATGGGGGAACTTTTTGAGGTAATAGAACTGTTCTTTATCCTGATAGCTATGCTGGTTATATAAATCTATAGATGTCTTAAAACTCATAGAATTCTATATCCAAAAGATGGTCGATTTTACTGTATGCAAATTAAAAAATAATAAAAGTAACAACGTAAAAGTGAAAAAGAAAATCACCTAGTACCTAAGAGGAAATGGTCAGGACCATTTGGGTTTCAACGGACTTGGACAAGATAACTTCTCTGTGACTCAGTGTCCTCATCCTGTAAAATGCTAATGTTTCTGGTAACACCTTATGAGGTTGTGTAAGAGTTAAGTAAAATAATACAAAGATAGTCTTTAACATATTGAACTCACTCAATAACTGTCAGTTCTACTTAGATTTACTCTTATGCACAATAAGATGATTGGGGTGAGATCGGTGAAACTTATTTGGCACATGTAGCTCTCGGTCGGCATATATAGCCTGCTTTCTCCTTTTCCTGATTTTGAAATCTCAAACTCAAACCACTCTAAATGTGTCTTCTTCACTTTTCACATGGGAAATCACATAGAGCAGTTGACTCTAAAACGTCTGTCTCTAAGTCATTTGCAGTTCTCAGACCATCATGGTGGCTGATATCTTGTAACATTGCTAAACTCATCCTTAAAAACTTTGGATCTAATTCACCTAGGCCTCAATCTGGTTAAGGGGGTCATAGGATCAGCCCTTCCTGTAGGTACCAAATGAATGATCTTAGGACTTATGAGAACCTGCAAGCCTCATTTTAAAATATGATCATGATCCCTAATAAGAAAATAGTTGTGGGTAAGGACTTATCTGGACCTCAGTTTCTCTTTTGAAAAATGAAGAAGAGTATGAGTTCCAATAGCCTTTTTAGCTCTAAAATTTTCTAATTCTAGATTCTTGTTAAAACTAATCTCCTAATAATTAGTTTCCTTAAGGCTTCCTTCATGTCACGATTTCTCAAACTGTAGATGAAGGGATTGACCAGGGGAGTCACCACTGTGAAGATGATAGTGGCCACTGTGTCCTGGACTGAGTAGGAGGATGAAGGGCGCATGTAGACACCCAGGATTGCCCCATAGAAGAGGGAGACCACAGTGAGGTGGGATC
>JAQQSQ010002057.1:0-11452 GCA_028627145.1 Eidolon dupreanum
CCTTTCCTTTCCTTTCCTTTCCTTTCCTTTCCTTTCCTTTCCTTTCCTTTCCTTTCCTTTCCTTTCCTTTCCTTTCCTTTCCTTTCCTTTCCTTTCCTTTCCTTTCCTTTCCTTTCCTTTCCTTTCCCAGGTTTTGGTATCAGAGTTATATTGGCCTCATGAGAAGAGTTGAGAAGTATTGCCTCTTTTTTGATTTTTTTGGAAGAGTTTGAGGAGACTAGGTATTAAGTCTTTGAATGTTTGGTAGAATTCACTGGTGAAGCCATCTGGTCCTGGACTTTTACTTTTTGGTAGGTTTTGGTGATTGTTTAAATTTTCATACTGCTGAGTGGTCTGTTTAGATTTTCCAGATCATCTTGATTCAGTCTAGGAAGATTGTATTTTTCCAAGTACTGGTCCATTTCTTCTAGGTTATTAAATTTTGTTATTATATACTTTATTATACTACTCTTGTATGATCCTTTCTATTTCTGCAATGTCAGGTATAATTTCCCCTCTTTCTTCCCAGATTTTGTTTCTTTGTGTCTCTTTTTTTTCTTCAGTGAATCTAGCCAGGGGTTTGTCAATTTTATTAAACTTCTCAAAGAACCAGGTCTTTGTTGTATTTATTTTTTCTATTTTTTTTTGTTGTTTTCAATTTCATTTATTTCTGCTCTAATTTTGATTATTCTTTACTTCTGCTGACTTTTGGCCTCCTTTGTTCTTCCTTTTCTAGTTTTTTAAAATGAAGTGTTAGGTTGTTTTTTTGGACTCATTCTTGTTTTTGGAGATAGATCTGTAATGATATGAACTTTCCTCTTATGATCACTTTTGCTGTGTCCCAAAAGTTTTGATATGTTGTACTATCATTATCATTCATTTCTATGTATATCTTGATCTCTGTTTTTATTTCTTCTGTGACCCAGTCTTTTTTCAGTAGCATATTGTTTAATTTCCATGTATTTGTGGTTCTTCCTGATTTCTTTTTGCAGTTGATCTCTAGTTTTAAAGCATTATGATCAGAGAATATGGTTGGTGTGATTTCAACCCTTTTATATTTGTAGAGGCTATTTCTGTGTACCAGTATGTGGTCGATTCTTGAGAATGTTCCATGTGCACTAGAGAAGAATGTATAAGCAGCTGTTTTTGGATGGAAGGCTCTGTATATGTCAATTATGTCCAGTTGGTCTAATGTGTCATTTAAGGATGTTATTTCCTTATTGATTTTCTGTTTGAATGATCTGTCCATATCTGACAGTATGATAGTGTTTTGGTCTAGTATGATAGTGTTTTGGTCTGTTTCTCCCTTCTGTTAGTAATTGCTTTACATATTTTGGGGTTCCTTGATTGGGAGCATAGATATTAATAAGTGTTATGTCTTCTTGGAACATGATTTCCTTTATCATTATGAAGTGTCCCTCAGTATCTTTCTTTACCTTTTTTATTTTGCAGTCTATTTAATCTGATATTAGTACCACTAGTCCCGCTTTTCTCTGAATGCCATTTGCTTGAAATATCATTTTCCACACTTTCACTTTGAGTCTATATTTGTCTATGGAGCTGAGATGTGTCTCCTGGAGGCAGCTTATGGTTGGGTTTTGTTTTTTGATCCATTCTGCAACTCTGTGCCTTTTTCTTGGTGAGTTCAGTCCATTTACATTTAGGGTGATTATCGAAATATGAGGTTTTCTTATAATCATTTTATCTTTTGCTTTCTGGTAGCTCAGTGTTTCCATTGTCTCCTTATCCTTGTGTTTCTGTTTTTGTTTTTTTTTGTTTTTTTTTTAATTTTGGTTGGCTTTTGTGGGTTTTTCCTCTGCTTTTTCTTGTTTTATGTTATATACTTTGTTTTTGAAACTTTGGTGTGTGGTTACCATTACGAATGTGGAAAGGATAGTTATATATATACACATATATATATATGTGTATATATATATGTATATATGTATAGTTATAAAGGATAGTTATATATATGTACACACACACACACACACACACACACACACATATATACAATCATCCATTTTCTTCTGCGTGTGCCCTATCTCCATTCCCCTTTGCGAATTTGGATATTTGAATCCTCCCCTTTCTAGTCATTGTTATCTCAATTTGTCCCTATGTATGCTGAACGTTCATTACTATGTTGCTCTAGCAATTCTCCTATTATTTAAGCTTATAAGGCCCTTTTCTTAATAAGGGTTGCGCTTTTTTGCTTCTATTTGTCTGATAGTCACTTTACTCCTAATTATGTATTTTTTTGTTGTTATTTTGTTTTAGGTGAGCTGACCTCTTTCAGTATTTCCTGTAGTGCAGGCATCATAGTGGAGAATTCCCTCAATTTTTGTATGTCTGGAAAGGTCTTAAGTTCTCCTTCATATCTAAAGGAGAGCTTAGCTGGATACATTATTCTAGACTGGTAGTTCCTTTCACTTAATAGTTTAAATATTTGATTCCATTCCTTTCTGGCTTGTAAGGTCTGCGCTGAGAAGGCCAAGGATAATCTAATGGTTTTACCTTTATAAGTTACTGTTTTCTTTCCCCTGGCTGCCCTGAGAATTCTATCTTCGTCTTGATTTTTGATAACTTTAAGACAATGTATCTTGGTGAAGGCCTTTTTTGGGTAGATAATTGGGTGTTCTGTTGACTTCTTGAATTCCAAGCTCTAGCTCATTCTTTAGATTTGGGAAATTCTTGTCCATTATTTGTCTAAAATGGTTCCTAGTCCCTGCTCCTTTTCCTCACCTTTGATAATGCTCATTATTCTTATGTTTCCTCTACTGATAGTATCATCTAATTCTTGTATTACTCTTTCACTACTTTTCATTCTTCAGTTTCTCTCTTCTTCTTTCTGACTTATTTCTAGATTTCTATCTTCGATATCACTGATCCTTTCCTCCATTTGGTTGACTCTAATTCTCAAGCTTGCTATTTTATTTATCAACTCTTGCAGTGTGTTCTTCATCTCCAGAAGTTCTGTTTGGTTCCTTTTGAGGGTTTCAGTCTCCTTGCTCTGCTGATCTAGTTGTTTTTTCAGATTCAGAATTGTTGATTTTAGTTGTTTTGGATCTCATTGAATTTTTTTTCAGAAGTACCATCCTGAAGTTTTTGTCATTTTAGTTGCATATTTCTATGTCTGTAAGCTTATTTTCTGGAGATTTTTTCTTTCTTTCTGAGATGCCTTGTTACCTTGGTTGTTCATGGTGTTAATTGGACTATTTCTCCACCTGGGCATTAATGGAAGTGCATTCTACTGTTTTTCCAGAAAGGAAGTTTATTATATAAAGGTCTCTCTTTAGCCTGCTACAAAGAAGGCACTTTTCTTTTGGTTTCCAGTAGGTGGCATCTAAGCTTCCTGAATCCCTACTTTATATAAAGCCTTAATAATGTTTATTTTTTTCTTGTAGAAATTTAATCACGCTTGCTATTCTCAGTTTCAATCCCTGTCAGTGTTAACAAACAGTTTCGGCTGGTTTTGCTAATTCCCCTGAGGGTTTGTGGTGATTGGTCTCGGAGGGTGGGGATGGCCCCTCTGGGTAGGGATTTGGGCGCTGTGGCTTAGCCTCAGTTTTGCAACCATGGCTGGTAAAAATCTACTGTTTCTCTGCGGTCTCTTACCACTTCTCTGTTTTCTGCCCTGATGACTGGGTCCTGCTGCCAGCTGAATAGAAGTCCTGGCACTTCCAGGCAGGGTTGTTCAGGGAAGTTGCCGCACCTTTTCCTCTTCCCCTCCTCCTCTAGGGAGCTCCAGAGGCTCAAGAGGTAGCTTCAGTTTCTGCAGCGTTTGCTCAGATTTTCCTGGGGCTCCATGTAATCAGTCTCGGAGGGTATGGGGGAGGGGCCCTCTGGTTTGGGGGTGGGGCCTGCAGCTCAGCCTCTGTTTTGCAACCAGGGTCAGTAAAAATCTACTGTTGTTTCTCTGTCATCCCATCCCACTTCTCTGCTTTCTGCCCTGATGACTTGGCCCCGTTGCTGGCTGTGTAGAGTTCTCGGCACTTTCAGGCAGGGTTGTTCAAGGAAGTCGCCATACCTTCACCCCTCCCTCTCCTCCTGCAGGGAACTCTGGAGGCTGCGAAAGGCAGTTTCTTTCTCCCAGTCCACCGCGCGACACCCAGGGGCTCTGACCTGTGGTAGCTCTTATGTGCAAATCCCATGCTCAGATGCGCTGGTGTGCAGTTTGGATGTTTTTTGTTGAGTTTTAGATGTTCAGCTTATTGTTGTTTCAAGGGGAGAGATCTGAGGATGTTTCTCATTCTGCCATGTTTCCCAGAATTCCTATTTTTTTTTAGACTCAAAATATCAGTGCAATTATATTGTATTTGCCTTTCTCTGTCTGACTTATTTCACTTAGCGTCATACCCTTTAGGTCTACCCATATCATTCCAAATGGTAAGGTTTCATTCTTTTTTTGGTGACTAATATTCAATTGTATATATGTACCACAACTACTTTAGCTAATTGTCTGTCAGTGAACACTTAGGTTGCTACTATATCTTGGCTACCGTAAAAAGCTGTGCAATGAACATAGAGATACATATATCTTTTCTGAATTATATTTTGGGTTTCTTTGGATAAATACACAGAAGTGCAATTGCTGGGTCATTAGGTAGTTCTATTTTCAATTTTTTGAGGAACCTCCATACTGTTTTCAATAGTGGCTGCACCAATATGCAATCCCATCAACAGTGCACGAGGGTTTCCTTTACTCCATATCCTTATCTTCACTTATTTGTTGATTTATTGATGATGACTATTCTGACAGTGTAAAGTGTGGTTTTAATTTGCATTTCTCTGATGATTAGTGACATTGAGCACGTTTTCATATGTCTATTGGCTATCAGTATGTCCTCGTTAGAGAAATGTCTGCTCAGGTGCTCTGCCTATCTTTTAATCGAATTGTTTAATTTTTCAGTGTTAAGTTGCATGAATTCTTTACATTTTCAGATATTAATCTGAAAAACACCTCTTATTAGATGTATCATTGGCAAATATCTTCTCCCATTCACTAGGTCTTTTTGTTTTATTGATGATTTCCTTTGTTGTGCAAAAACTTTTTAGTTTGATATAGTCCATTTGTTTATTTTTTCTTTTGTTGTCCTTACCCAGGGTGACATATTAGAAAAAATATTACTAAGAGCAATGTCATTGAGTTTGCTGTCTGTTTTTTTTCTAGGAATTTTGTGGTTTTGTGTCTTACATTTAAGTCTTTAATCCATTTTGAGTTTATTTTTGCTTATGGTTAAAAAGGTGGTCTAGTTTCATATTTTTTGCATGTATCTGTCCAGTTTTCCCAGTACCATATATGAATAGACTGTCTTTACCTCACTGAATATTTTTGCCTACTTTGTCATAGGTTAATTGACCATATAGGCATGAGCTTATTTCTAGGCTCTCTATTCTGTTCCATTGATCTGTGTCTATTTGTATGGCAGTACCATGCTGTTTTGATTACTATAGCCTTATAATATAGTTTGATATCAGGTAATGTAATACTTTCAACTTTGTTCTTCTTTCTCAAGATTGCCATGGCTATTTGGGGTCTTTCATGGTTCCATATAAATTTTAGGATTATTTATTCTAGTTCTGTGAGAAATGCCATTGATATTTTGATAGGAATTGCATTGAATCTATAGATTGCTTTGAGTAGTATGGACATTTTAACGGTTAATTCTTTCTATCCATAAACATGGTATACATTTCCCTTTATTTGTACTTTCTTCAGTTTCTTCACTGTCTTATAATTTTCTGAGTACAGGTCTTTTACCTCCTTGGTTAAATTTATTCCTAGGTATTTTTTTGATGCAATTGTAAATAGAATTGCTTTCTTAGTTTTTCTTTCTGATACTTCCTTATTGGTGTATAAAAATGCAACTGATTTCTGAGTATAAATTTTTGTATCCTGCTACTTTCCTGAATTCATTTACAGTTCTAACAGTTTTTTGGTGGGATCTTTAGGGTTCTCTCTATATAGTATCATGCCATCTGCAAGTAATGACAGTTTTACTTCTTCATTTCTAATTTGGATACCTTTTATTTCTTGTGTGATTGCTATGGCTAGGACTTTCAATACTATGTTGAATAAAAATGGTGAAAGTAGACATCCTTGTCTTGTTCTGGATTTTAAGGAAAGTACTTTGAGCTCTTCCCTGTTCAGTATGACATTAGCTAATTGTTTGTCATATATGGATGACCTTTATTATGTTGATTATGTTACTTCTATGTCCACTTTTATGAGAGTTTTTATTATAAATGGATATTGGATTTTGTTGGGTGCCTTTTCTGTATCTATTGATATGGTTGTATGATTTTCATCCTTCATTTTGTTTATGTGGTGTATCAAGTTAATTGATTTGTGGATATTGAACCAACCTTTCATTCTGGGAATAAACCCCACTTGATCATGGCGTATGATCTTTTTAATGTATTCCTGAATGTGGTTTGCAGTTATTTTGTGCATTTTTGCATGTATGTTCATCAGTGATATTGGCATATATATATTATTTTTTTTTGGTAGTGTCTTTTTATGGTTTTGGAATCAAGGTTATGGTGGCCTCATAAAATGCTTTTGGGAGACTTCTCTCATCATTTTTTGGGAACAGTTTGAGAAGGATAAATATTTTTAAAATTTCTAAATATGTATTTATTATTAAATTATATAAGTAACTTCTATAATAAGAAAAATAGAACTTTAAAAAATTTTTATACTTTTTAAAATTAAAGATGACATACAATATGTTAGTTTCAGGTGTGTGACATAATGAATAGACATTTATATAACTTATGAAGTAAGTAATCACCCCAATAAGTCTGGTACCAATATGATAGCACACATAGTTATTATAATACTACTGACTGTATTCCCCATACTATACTCTACACCTTCATGGCTATTGTGTAACTACAAAATTTGTACTTCTTTATCTCCTCCTTGCTTTGATACAGCAACCATCAAAATGTTCTCTATATCTCTGAGTTTGTTTCTGTTTTATTTCTCCATTTGTTTTGTTCTTTAGATTCTACAGATAATTGAAATTATGTGACAATTGTCTTTCTCTGTCTGACTTACTTCACGCAGCACAATATTTTCTAGGTCCACCCATTTTGTTGCAGATGGCAAGATTTCATTCTTTTTTATGGCTGAGTAATATTACATTTATCTATGTACCACCTCTTGTTTATCCATTCATCCACTGATGGACACTCAAGTTGCTTACATATCTTGACTATTGTAAATAATGCTGCAAAGAACATATTGATGCACATGACCCTTCTTAGTAGTATTTTGGGATTCTTCAGATACCCAGAAGTGGGAATACTGGATTTTTTTTTTGTCTCTTGTTATAGCCTTTGTTTTAAAGTCTATTTTGGCTGGTTTAAGTATTGCTACCCCAGCTTTTCTTGTTTGTTTGTTTCCATTATCATGAAATATCTTTATCTATTTTTTACTTTTGGTCTGTGTGAGTCAATCTGAAGTGTCTTTTATAAGCAGTATATGTGAGGGTTTTGTTTTCTTATCCATTCAGCTACCCTGTTTCTTTTGATTGGAATATTTAATTCATTTACATTTAAAATGATTTCCCAGAGGACTATAGACTAGTGGTCACTAGTGGGGTGGGGGTCGAAGGGGGAGGTAGATGGGGTAAAGGGGGTCAAATATAGAGTTTAGGGGGAGGGTGAAGTGGGTAAAGGGGATCAAATATATGGTAGCTGAAGGAAATTGGACTTGGGTGGTAAAAACACAATAGAATATGCAGATGTCAAATGATAATGTACACCTGAAAATTATATAATTGTATAACCAGTGTTACCCCAATAAACTTAATTAAAAATTTAAAATAAAAAAAATGATTTTTGACGGATATGTAGTTATTGTAATTTTATTATTTATACTTTAAATTTTTTTTCTTCTTCTTCTTAAAGAAGTCCCTCTAACATGTCTTGTAATATTGATTTAGTGGTGATGAACTCCTTTAGCTTTTTCTCATCTGGGAAGCTTTTTATCTGTCCTTTGATTCTTAATGATAGCTTTGCTAGGTAGAGTAATCTTGGTTGTAGATCCTTGCTTTTCATCATTTGACTATTTTATGCCAATTCCTTCTGGACTGCAGTTTCTGTTTTGAAATTAATTGACAGCCTTATGAGAGTTCCCTTATAGGTAATTGCTATGCTCTTGCTGCTTTTAAGATTCTCTCTTTGTGTTTAACTTTTGCATTTTAATTATGATGTGTTGGTGTGGATCTATTTGGGTTCATATTGTTTGGGAATCTCTGTGCTTTGTCGGCTTGTATGTCTATTTCCTTCACCAGGTTAGAGAAGTTTTTCAACATTATTTCTTCATATAGGTTTTCAATTTCTTGCTCTTTCTCTTATCTTTCTGGTACCTCTGCGATGCAAATGTTGTTATGCTTGATGTTGTTCAAGAGGCCTCTTAAGCTATCCTAATTTTTTTGGATTCTCTTGTTGTTTATCTGATTGGGTGTTTTCTGCTACCTTATCTTCCAAATTGCTGATTCAGTTCTCTGCTTCATCTAATCTATTGTTGATTCCATATAATGTAATCTTCATTTCAGTCACTGTATTCTTCATCTCTGACTGGTTTCTTTTTATGATTTCTATTTCTTTGTGCAAGTTCTTGCTGAGTTCATCTATTCTTCCCCAAGTTCATTGAGCATTTTTATAACTAATGTTTTGAACTCTGTATCTGGTAGATTGTTTGCCTTCACTTCATTTAATTCTTTTTCTGGAGTTTTGTCCTGTTCTTTCATTTTGGATATTTTCTTTGTCTCCTTATTTTTGCTGCCTTCCTGTATTTGTTTCTGTATATTATGTAGATCGCCATCTCACAGTCTTGGCATGCTGGCCTTATGTAGTACTTGTCCTGTGAGGCCTGATGGTGTACTTTCCCAGGTCACCTGATCTGGGTGCTCCAGAAGTGTTTCTTGTTTGGGTTGTATGAGCACTTCTGGTATAGTTGAGCTTTGACCGTTGTTGGCATGCCAGTGGGTATGACTGACCCTCAGGCTGACGGGCTCCCCTTTACTATAGTTGATGAGTTGTGTGGGTACTGACCCTATGGACTGGGATTAAGGTTAGTGGGCCTCTGGTGCCTGCTTAGTCCAACCCTTGAGTGTGTCATTTGTGGAGCTAACTGGGTAGTACTCTAGTGTGGTCTGAAACCAGCTACTGGGTATATTGGTTCTGGGGTCTCTTGGTTGGGGCTCTGGTGCAGGTTTAGGCCAGCCACACTATGTACTGCCTGGGGCCCTGTGGTGGGAGCTACAAAGTGATTTGTAGTTTATAGCTGCCTGTACTGGCCTTGGAAATGCCTGGGGGAGGCTAGGCTGTGAATTGAGGCCAGCTGCCACTAGAGGCAGGCTTGAGACTTCTTATCCAGAGGTCCAGGACCAGCCGTTTCTTGTTTGGGATTTGTGTACCTTTGAAAGATTTTAGCAAAATCTGCAGTATGAGTCGAGACTGGCCACTTGTTAGGAACAACTGCTGAAAGATCGGGTTGGTGCTCAAGTTGGATGGAATGAGGTTTCAGGGTATCACTGGGGCAGGGGAACTAGTGTTATCCAGGCTGATGGAGATTCAGATTTAGCACCTACCTGCACCTGTGGGCTGTGTAGAGGGAGGGCTCAATAAAGGAACAATGTTGCCTGTCAGCACTTTTTTCCTGGGGAGAGCTGCTCCTCCAGCACTTGCCCTAAAGTTACTTTTCAAGCCGCTGTCTCTTTGCTGGAGCTTAGGGTAAGAGTTTGCGAGTGAGTTTGTGCGTGGACCCTTTAAGAGAACACCTAGGTTTACAACTGCCCTCTGTCTCGCCTGAATGAAATCCCTGCCAGTTTTCACAGCTGGATATCATGGCGACTCCTCTTCCTGGCACTGGTACTGTGGTCTTGGGAGCCCAATTTGGGGCTAGGACCCCTCACTGCACAGGGTAGGCCCCCACTACCAAGATATCTCTCCTGATTCTTATCTACCACACATGAGTGTGGGCCCAGTTCATTATGTGTTTCTGCCCCTCTTACCAGTCTCGAATGTGGCTCCTTTATATCGTAATTACAGTTCTGCTCAGCTAGTCTTTAGGTGGTTCTCAAGGGTGGTTGTTTTATAATTTAATGTAATTTTGATATGCTCATGGGAGGAAGTGAACACAGCATTTACCAAATCTTGACTGGAACCTGTCCTGTGTACTATGTTCCTGAATGGTTTATGTTAAGATGAATAAAACAGACGAAAAAACTGGATGTGAAGGAGAATAGGGTCATCTACCATAGATTGGTAGTTAAATTTTCAGCAGTTGTAGCAGGCTGACCAAGAGGTAGAAAAAGAGAAAAACAAATGAAGCACAAGCCATATGCAGTATAATAGTGAGAACAATAGAATTTTGAATGTCTTGTGACCCCATGTTTCCCTCTGGCTTCAGTGAGGTACGAAGAGCTTGTTGAATTTTGAATTTTGTTTCTTGGACTCCACAGGAACAGAGCTTGAGGTAAAAGCTCAAGTCTGAGTGCTTTATTGGGGCAAGATCCTAGGGAGTAGAAGAGGTACAGGGTCAGCAAAGCAGAAATTATAAAATCAGCCATGGCTATGGTTGACTTTTGCTCCATCTCATGGGACCATTGGAAAAGGTCTATCTCAGGACCTTATTTCTCACCTCTCATTCCTTATTGATTGAAGGTCACCCTATGAGGTGTTCAACTTTTCCTGCATTTCTCGGTTATGCATTGATGGATGCTGAGCATGTCCCGTGCCTTGGTACAGCACTACTCAAATTATGATCTGTTGATGGAAAATTATCATTAGTCCATGATAAGATAAGTACAGAAGTTAAAAGTAAGTGTTTAGAAACTTTTATAACATTTTATGTCTGTTGAATCTAATAAAAAAAAATCAGGCTTGTCTTTTTGCATGCTTTTTTTTTCAGTTCATTTTTTTTTGCTAGTCTTTTTTATTGCATTTTAAAAAGTGTCAGGAGCAATGAATTAGAAAAAAAAATGACTCTTCACCAATGATAGTTTAAAAAATGACTGCCTTAGTTTAAACAGGAAAACCCTGTGCAGGAGGTGACAGCTTCATTGTGCGGGTAAGAGGTAAGATAATACCAAGTCTCACCTGATGAGGTTGATCAAACCCTACACAGAACTGGTCACTGCAGAGCTGGCTGGAACATGTGACCAATCTCCAGAGAAAAGAGAGACTGGGAGGATTTGGAAAAACACTAAGAGGTTAATACTCATCTGTGTCGGAGCCAGCCGATAGTCGAATCAGGGCCTCCTGTAACGAAGGACGGGAAAAGAAAAGAAGAAGAAGGGAAACACACAGATGGGGTCGAGAGGGACGAGCTCGGAGACTCGACCCTGAGTTTATTTTCTCACATGCTTATATACACTGTTATAACAGCAACAAAGATGTTTGTTAGCTACAAATGTATACACCAAGTCAGCACATCCTGAAACTTCCCCCTCAGCCC
>JAQQSQ010000205.1:0-20803 GCA_028627145.1 Eidolon dupreanum
GATTCCCACAGGTACAAAGGCTGTTTGTCTAAGCGGAAGTTTCTCATGGCTTGGCTGCCTTTGCAATCTATCTATTTGACAGCGTTAAGCAGGATGCAGTTAACCTGTTCTGGGAACTGGCCTATGCAGCTGGGTCTCAGGTCTATATGCTCTATAAATGTTTCTACTTTATTGTTTGCACTGAAAATTGATTATTACACTTAGTAGCACTAAAATTGGTTTAGCTATATTTTGCTTCATGTTATTTAGCAACTAAAGATATTTGGGTCCATCACTGTACAGGTAATGGGGAACTGCATCTATTCTAATTCTAGCCTGCATTTCCCCCAGTCTAACAACTTTCATGGATATGCTGATGGATGGAGATGTTCTTTCTGAATATAGAAATTCGTAGCATTTGAATCCCGCCTCTTTTAACTCCTCCCTCCCTTGGTGATAAAAGATGCTTGCGCTTGAAGGTGCACTTAGATTGGATTTGAGAACTAGAAAACTGCCATTCTCTTATGGCACCAAGAGAGTTAATGGCTGGAATACTGCTATCTCCTGAAAACTACTGTAGCTGTGAGAGATCACATAGGTATGTTGGCAGAGGTAAGCAGTCTATTTACCCCATCAGCCTTTTTACTCCACTTCTCATGATTTGAGTGAATCTAGAAGTGTTGCCAGTGGTTTTACTAACATGCTAATATGGTCATGAAAAAATATTTGCGAAGCCAGCTACTTGGAGTTGGCCACTCTTGGCTACCTTTGTTGAAACTTTCTTTTCGTGGATGGTCATTTTTTTTTCTGTGACTGTGGCTTTTGTGTCACTTTCATAAAAAGGAGATGCCATAGGAGATGAGAAATGTAAACACAGCCCACAACTGCTTGAGCAGGCTGAGCTAAACAAACAAAAAAATGGAAAGGGCCACATTAAAAAACACAGACTACAGTTGTCTAGCCTGGCTCCTTAAAAATTGTGAAGGAAAGATAAAAAAGCTTTGGTTATAATCATATTAGTAGTAGACATCAAGACTGCTAGCATGAGCCTGGTAACCAATCTCAGTCCCCCTTCCACTCCATGTAGCATTGTTTTTAGGGTTGAGCAACACAACTTAAAAGTCCCCATTTCTTGTCTGCAGTGTTCGCTAGAAGGTAGAAGTAGTGTGAGTATCGTACATTAGATGGGCAGGTAAAATTATTTGCTACCTTTTTTGAGCTCTATGGTTTTCTGGATCGTCTTTCCTTCAAGAAATGATCCTTTCCTCCCCTACATCTGTGTTTTTTTGTGTTCTTTGTCATAAGGAAGTACTGTAGGACAGAACAGAGGCATAGTTTCCTATGAGCCTACTATTCCAGGTGGCCTCGGAGGTTCAGTAGTGAAAGTGTTCTCTACACACTGCTGTCGGTGGAGACAATGTTGGTTCTTCTCTCTAAACCAGACGAGGTTTTTTTCTGTCTTGTCCATGTTATAGGAGTTTGGTTTTGTGACAAGTGATCTTCTCTGGTGCAAGGTGCACTGATCTTGGTGCACCTGATGGCTGGCCTTGCCAGTTCTCAGGGGAAGGTGCCACAAGAGGCTTTAGTCAAAAAGAGACCATAGCCAGCTCCACCTTCATTATCTTTCAATGCCGTAAAAGTGCTGTTATGGTAAAGCTCACCCAGGGCCATGAAAGAGCTGGTTTGCGCTTGGAGGGGATCCAAGACACCATGTTCGCTCCGCCATCCTGACAGCCTGTGTCTGGAAGGTCTTTAACCTTTGTTTCTGGGAATGATCCTTTGAATCTGTGAGCGCTGTATTCTTTGCACTGTTTTGTGGAGTCCTTTCCTTTCTTTGGTTGAGCTGTGAAGAGGTTCATTGGTGTGAGTCACTATTAAAATCCAAAACCCTATCTTTGATGGCCAGTGGATCCTATGACGTGGACTAACTTCTAAACAGTAAGACATTTTCTATCTTTTGATGTTATTGCTGGTTTTTAATAATCAATCGGCTTAAAACTTGATTTGATTAAATGGACAAGTTTTTATGTTAATATCATGAAATGTATTTTTACTTGGTTCACAGAAATAAGATCATGTATTCTGTTAAAAATGTGTCAAGAAAATAGGGCAGCTCTTAATGCACTTTGAAATGTCAGTTTTAACAAATATAGGTACAAATTAATGGTTTATAGTTAAAACATTAACAGCAATTACGTTGACATTGTGTGTATATCTATGTGTACATATCTATATATAGGTGTGTGTGTATATATAGATAGATAGATATAGATATAGATATATAGATATATAGATATAGATATATATACGTGGATAAGTTTTTCTGTGTATTTAATAATTTAAAACTTGAAATGTTTGCTTGTTTAATAAAGTGACATGTACTCACTGAATATCTCGAACATTTCCAAATAAGATAAAGTAATGAAACACAAAATATGGAACATAGATTTATTAACTTTATCTTAAAGGAAGCAAATATATTTGGTTCTATTTGTAAATGTGTCTTTTGCCACATTAAAAAGGTATGTGCTATGAGGTAACATATTTAAGAAATTAATTCTGTTTATAAGTACTAATGTAAAGAATCCTGCTGTAACAATTCAGAATCACTTTCATCATTTGTACTACAAATTAAGATGGACCTCTGAATCATTTATACATACTTGCTTCTGTGGACAATGATGCTGTAGAAATTCACTTTTAAACAATTAAATGCCTGTTTTCTATTTTGGGAGACATATATCGAGGAGTGGATTCATTCAACCAGGGAAGAATGTTTTGAGTGGTGGGGATTGAAAACTATCGTGCACATTGGTCACAGTGTTTTACATTTTCACAGCGTTTAAGGGTTTTAATTTTTTTCCCATCAATGACATTAGACATGATTGGTTTTCTGGATTATAGCAATTCCGGGTTGTGTGAAGGAGGAGTATTGCGTTGTAGTTTTCATTTGCACTGTCATCATGACTTATGACATCTAACAACTTTTCTTGGGCCTATTGAAAATTTTGTTTTTTCTAGAGAAGGGTCTATTCTGGTACATTTTAAAAGTTTAGTTGTCTGTCTTTTTGTCAAAAGGTTGTAAGAGTTCTTTGAGAATAACACTCTCATTAGATCTATTACATGAAATCCTTCCCTTTTTGTGGGTCGTCTTTTCACTTCCTGTATAGATTCTTTTGATGCCAAAAAGGTTTTACTCTCGAGGCAATCTCATTTATCTTTTTCATCGCTTATTGTTTCATGCCAGATCGAAGGACTCATCGCTAAATACAAGGGCTTGAAGATTCATCCCCATGCTCTCTTTTAGAGGTTTGAATTTTAAGCCTTTAATATATTTCAACTTCATCTTTATGTGGTGTGAGGTCAGAGTCCAATTTCATTTCCTCTGCAGATGGTAGTCGGTTGGCTAGCACCCTCTGCCGAATCCAGTCTCCTGTATCTAAGTCCATGTTTTCCACCCTTGTCAAACATCCAATGACCTTAGAGGGATAAGTTTATTTCTAGGCTCTTATTTCAGTTCCATCCTTCTACATGCATAGGCATGCATTACAGAATATGGTTTCTGGTGGCAACAGACTGCATATGGGTACGTGGTTCCTTAAGGGAATAGGAGCAGAAAAATGCCCATCCCTAGCGATGTTGGAGCTGACCTAAATAAAAGTAGCACAGTGCGTTCCTCACCTGTGATGATGATGCTGTGAACAAACTATGGTGCCACCAGTCATCTAAAGGCACAGCACATACTATTACCTATATGATATATTAATTGATCATGGTGATCAAGAACCATGTTACTGGTCAATGTATTTTTTACAATCATGTCAATTTTTTTGGTCATTTTTATTTGTACTTGTATCCACATTATTTCGTTAATGTGAGATATATGTCACCCTTTTCAGCATGTTATTTTTGTTATTTGTCGAGTTTCTTATAGAAACCTTATCCCTTAATACTGTGGTTGCAAGAATATAAAAAAAAAAAACATGCAGTATAAACAAGACAGGATGATTAAGAATCTACCTAATGTAAAAATGTACATGTTGGAAAAGTTAGCCACACGCAAAGATGCATGCAAAGGGAGGAGCAGGTGACAGGAGATTTGGAAATTAAGGCCCCATAAGTCTTTGCCTTAACACCTCACTCACAGTAAATAAGTTCCAGTAACCGATAGTGGTATCCCACAGCTTTGTAAATACACAAGGCAAATCATGACCAGATACATGCACAGGGTAAAGTGGTCTGTGATCTTTCTGTAATAGTCCCATGAATAGAGTACATGGGGAATCCCATGCAGGTTGTTGGAAGCATCAGTTATTTATTCCTTTTGGACTTTGAAAATGTTTAACTTTTGACATGAATATCTGTGAAGAGAGTATATCCTTTACTATGTTTTCTTCACACTTTTTCTTCTGTGCCTTTTGCAATCCTAGACCCAAGTGATAAATTATTGAAGGTCCTCATTGAGTAATGGTAGTTTTCAGCATATAACTGTTGATAGAACAAAGTACATTCCTGAGATTGATGTATGCTGTGCTTTGCCAGCAGCAACCTTATTCGTCCAGTGTCTATTGTTTCTCTAGATGACATGGTTCTCTTGTGGTTGATTTAATGTCATGGTCTTTCGTACTGTAACGTTTTAAGTTTTGGTAAATTGAACCTTTGTCAATTCAGGGGTGTAAGCAATGTAGCGCTGGGAATTGTGTTTGTGGTGTTTGTGGTTAGAACCAGGGTCAGAGGTTAGGATTGTGGTACCTGGTCTGCGATCTGTACTTTGGTGGTGTCCAGATTTCAGGTTCCATGGTCCAGTCCTGTATTTGGTATCTCGAGGCTGGCTATGGCATCCAGTGTCTGTCAACCAATGGTCATTGGTTCTAATGCCAACAGAATCTCTCCAAGTCAGGATGCAGTGAAGACGGACACTTTATTCATGGAAAACAGCTAATTTTTGATACAACATGGTTGTGAGAAAAGATTGGTTTTGGAGCAGTTTAGTGTAGTGCTACAGGGTAATTATGAAGCATCATGACAAGGAGGGCTTAAAGTGAGGATACTCTGGGGCCTGTTCCCTCTTCAGTTAGAAAGCTGTTCTCTGCTCTGCTCTACACACTGTTGCGTTTAGGTGCTCTGCTCAGTCTAGTCTTCAGAAGGCCGTTCAGTGCTGGAGGCAGGCAGGTCAGAAAAGCTTCTCCTTGAAGGGTGGTTTGCATGAGAGATTCCTGGGTAGAAATAGACACTATTTTTTAATATATATATATATATATATATATATATATATATATATATATATACATACACATATATATATGTGTGTGTATGTGTATATATATATATATATATATATATATATATATATATATATATATATGAAGCTATGAGCACAGTCAGTCACCAGGAACTCTTCTTAGTAGGTATTTCTTTTTCAGAACTCATGTCCCTCATTCTGGTATGTGAGGGGCAAAAGGGCTCCTGGTGTCATGTGTGAGGAGAGGTAAATTTATCATCTGTTCCATCCAGCATGGGAAGAGCAGAGAGTGTTTTTGAAAGAAAGGATTAGGACAGATCTGAATGTGATCTGTCTATCTCAGTGTTATCCAGCAGGTGAAGAGCAGAGGGAGAAGAACCTGGGGGAAAAAGTAGTAGAGAATTGGGAAAAAACTTGTCCCAGTACAACTCTGTGTGTGAAGGGAAGACCAAGTCTTCAGGGAAGGTGGAGAGGAGCATCCTGGGGGTGAATTCTCTATCCCGATTTTAGCCGATGTGTGAGGGCCAAAGCAGTGGCCTGGAAAAGGGGCCAGGAAAGATGGAGGCAGTGTGTTCATCTGGTTCCAGCCAGTGTGTGAGGAGCAGAGGGGGTGCCTGGTGTGAATGCAAGAAATGTCTAAAGCTGTAGAGAATATTTATAGAAGTTAAATTGAGCCAAACCGGTATCAGGCAGGGAGCAAGATCTCAAAGGCTATGGTGAATCAGTTTTGCTGCCGCTTTCATGCATTTTCAAATGTTGAGGGAACAGAAAGAAGATCACACGTTGGTGGTGAAAAGAAAGGCTGCGATGAATTACAGGGGGCTAATGAACGTGTCCGATCCAGAGTTAATACTCTCTTCAAGGTGTATTACAGTTGTTACAAGTGTTTAGCTAGCTGAAGAACAGCAATGGACAGGGCTGGCTTAAAATGTGTCACCAAAATGATAGGTTTGGGCTTTGAGTACCCACCAGGACCTGGCCCAGGTAGGAATCTGATCTGATCACCTTGTTCAGGTTACTTTTCATAGAACCTTTTTTTCCTTCCCACTTTGGTAGGAGACAGTAGAGACTTACTTGGAGGTGATTTCTCTATCCCTGCTCTAGGAAGTGAGGGGAAGTAGAAGGGGGTGCTGGAATACAGTGCAGTAGAGATTTGGAGGCGATTTCTCCAGTCTTGCACAAACCCAGTATGTGAAGGGCTATGGGGTGCTGGAAAACGTGAGAACAGACCTTGAGGCAAACTCTTTTTGGTGGCATAAACTTGATATATGAGGGACCTAAGAGGTCCTGGAAAAATGGTGGAGAAGAGACTTAGAGGGGCACGCTCCATCCTGGCTTCTGCCAGATCATGGGGGCAGAGGAGGTCCCCGTGTAAGGGACTAGGTGTGTCTTGAGGGTCGCTATGTCCTCTCCCCTCCCACAAGCCTGAGTGGCAGAGGAGGATAGTCCTGGGGCACAGCAGAGATGAGTCTTAGAGTTGACTTAATCCATTTCAGCTGTGCCAGTGTGTGGGCAGCAGAGGGTGCTGTGTGAGCACCAAGAGTAGGGGTTACACTTCAGCATGTGGAGTTCTCAGGAACACTGTGTCCAGGCTGGTTTATGTGAATACTTCAGACCAGTTTTCTGACTATTATTACCTCAGGCCCAACTTAGAGCAAGCACTTCTTATGGGCCAAGTTTCTGAAACACTGGCGCGAGAGCCTGGGGCTCGTGGGCTGGGGTCTTGTGGGAGCTGCCATGGTGACTCACAGTTGTGAGGAAATTTCAGTCAGTGCAGCAGTGGTCCTGGAGGTGCTGAGCTTCTGGAACAAGGTGGGACCGCGTCTGTACCTGGTTTACCTCAGAATCTTCCTGGGAGTTTGAGCCACAGGAGGAACAGGTACGGAGAAGCTTCTTTGTGTGTGAATAGGCCTGAGGGGTTGGTGTAGAAGTATCAGTCTTCTGAGGCCCCGGTAGAGCAAGGGCTGGGGTGGAAAAATTTTTTTTCTTGGGTTGTCAGCTAGTGCTCAGTGTCGTTTTTCGTGCGGCTATCTGGTACCCCCAGCGACAATGATGTGGGTTCAGTTTTGGGCTCTATGATGCTCCATTGATCCGTGTGTTTGTTGTTATGCCGGTAGCACCCTCTTTCAATTACTAGTTTGTTTTTTTGGAGTCAGTGCTGTACAATATTGTCATAGAAACTTTCTACCGCATGTACTGCATCCTGGGTCATTCATCCCTGACACTTGGCACAGTGGCTCCTGATAGAGTGGCAGGTGTCTCCAAAGAGTATGAGCAGCACAGTAAGAGGAGCTTCCTTTCCTTGAGTGAATCGCATCTGCATACTGCTCTTCTATAATTCCTTTTCTGGTTTTCTGGCACGGTATTGGCATGGTTGTTTCTAACCAATAAAAGTTTAGAGAGCTTTCCATAGCAGTGTAGATAATTTTTTTTTTTTTTTTTCCTGCACTCAGATTCCGCAGCTGCCCTTGCGTTTCTAGATTTGCTATTTCAGACACAGGAGTCCTGTTTGGTTTATTCAAAACAGGTGTGCCGCCCCAGGGCCTCATCTTATGATTCAATGATGACATCATTGTGGTTTCTACCTAATTATCCCAGTTAAATTCCCAACACCTGTCCCAATGTGGAAAGGGTTTTTATTTTTTTTTTTCGGTTCTGATCCATTTGTATTTTTCTGAAGTGGTTACTGAGACTTATTTCCCCAATCTTTATAGTTTTTTAATGACTGAGTGGTGGTTTCTGGCTAGGTTGTTTTACTTTGGATGTTTTTAGTGTTTTGTAAATTTTATCAGAATTTATTGTGCTTTTTTCCTTCTGAATAAGTATTTGAAAAAACGTTTGCCATTTAAAGCATTCGAAGCACACATGTTTATTGCACTTAATGCATTTTCAGTGCTGTACAAATGTCAACACTATCCATTCAAAGAAGTTTTCTTCTTCCAGGGTACCTGTATCCAAGAAATAGTAATTGTCCATTCCCTTATCTAGTCTCTGAACCACATTGTAGTTCATGTCTGGAATTTTGATATTTGTAGTTACCGTGCACATGGGGAATCATAGAATCTTTGTCCATCTGTGGTGGTCTCATCTCACTTAAAAGGAGTTTGAGGTGCATCCGTGTTGTAGCTTGGGGCAGAATTACCTGAGTTGTTAAGGCTCACTACTAATCCTCTGTGTATATATCACATTTGGTCCGTGTATCAATGGACCCTGTGTTGTTTCCACCTTTTGGAGCTTGTGAATCCTGCTGCCATAAATGTGGCTGTAGAGATATGTGCTCATGTCCGAATTAAAATATTTTTGCATTTTAACATTAAGTGGAACCACTGTATCCTACATTAATTCTATGTTTGTTTCTGAGGATTTGACATAGCATTTTCTATGTACTCTGCAGGATTTTTTAGTAATTTTAAAGAATTGATCTTTGTTTATTCTCCGTTTGATGGGCAATTAAATCATTTTAACACTTGTTCTTTCTACAGTATCACTTCTATGTATATTCATGAAGTTCTCTTTTAGAACATCCATTTTCAGTTTCTTAGGGGTGGAGTTTTACCCATGGTATTTTGTGTGGGGGAGATGGCAAACTACCGTACACAGTATGCGGTATATCGGTAGAGGCAACATTTGAGGGTTCCAATGTCCCTATATTATCGTCTATTTTTCCCCCTTAATTTTATTTAGCTATTCTGTGTGTGAAGGAGGCATTTTATTGTCTTTCCCATTTTTCCCAATTGAGGTTCGTGTGACCGTTTATCATTTCTTTGTGGTTTTGGGAGTGTTTATAGAAGTGTATTTTTAAAATTTCGTCATTATTCTTTAGTCGATGTGTTGTGCAAGTTTTCAGTACACCGATATTGGATACTTTTCATAAATGTATACGTTCATTTTCTTCCATTACACGGCCTGTGTTTTTACTCTCTGGGTAGGTTCCTTAGATACACAAAAAAGATTTTAATCTCGAGGACGTGTTTTTATTCTTTACATTGCTCTTGCGTTGGTGTCCGCTATGAAAAACCATGGCTAAATCCTCCATTATGAAGGTTTTTCTCCCTTGTTGAAATTTTAAAATGTCTCCTAACACATTTAAGGTTTTTAACCAATTTGGAGTCAACATTCATATGTGGGTGTGAGTTAAGGGTTCAATTAACCTGCAGGTAGATAGTCCTTCGTGTAGTGCAATTTAATGAAAAAATGATTCTTACCCGGTGTAATGTCCTCCATCATATAATATTAATTGATCATAACTATTTGGTATTAATTATGGGTTCTTAATTGAGTACTATTTACATATAAGTATTTTTTCATGTCACATAATTATTCGGTCTATGACAGACCCCACATACAACATAAGCTCCATGAAATTATGAAAAAAATCTAAAAGGTTTCATACTTTGAGATGCGAGTGACAACCTTACATGTTAGTACAATGCATTACCTCACATTTAGTGGTGCAGGTGAAAACATACCTGTTATGCTGAGTCATAAAAGAACAATAAGTAATACTTTAATATGTCAATAAGCGGACATGTTATTGTTCAATGTACATATGCTATTCTAATATTATCTTTCCTTTACAGCTCTAATAAAGTTTGTTCTAAAAACAGTATGAGGCAGGAGCCTCATTCATTGTCTACTGTCATTTCATCCAGTTTTTTTTTTTTTAAGTATCAGTTTAAGAGGTTAGGGTCCACCGGTAGCTCGGTTGAACTCTGGCTTCTCTGATTTCTGGCATTGGACTTGGCGTCAGGGTCCTGTCCTGGCGTCTGGTGTCCGGCATCGGACCCGCGGTCGGGGTTCAGGATCTGGGCCGGCTTCGGCGACTGGGCGTGACTTCTGGTGCGTAGAAGTCTGTGTGTTCACCTCCCATAGTTATATTTCTTTCTGTCACCACATATTTAACCCCCTTTGAACCATCTATCTCCCCTCTGCCTCCACCCCCTACCCTCTCGTAACCACTAGTCTATAGTCCTCATCCATGAGTCTCTGTTTGTTTGTCCTATTCATTTGTTGCTTTTAGGTTTACATCCCATATATAAGTGATATGTGATTCTCAACTTTTTTTGTCTGGTTTATTTTGTGTAGTATGATTATTTCAAGGTCCATCCATGTCATTGCAAATGGCAGTATTTCATCTCTTCTTATGGCTGAGTAATATTCCATTGTATATATGTATCACAGCTTCTTTAGCCAATCATCTATCGTAGGACACTTCGTTTGCTTCCATATCCTGGCCACTGTGAATAATGCTGCTATGAACATCGGTGTGCAAATGTCTTTTCAGATATGAGTTTTCAAGTCCTTGGGATAAATACCCAGTATAGGGATTGCTGGATCATATGGTATAACAATTTTTAGTTTTTTGAGGAAGCTTGATACTGTTTTCCATAGTGGCTGTACCAATTTGCAGTCCCACCAGCAGTGTATGAGGGTTCCTTTTTCTCCACATCCTCTCCAAAATTTTTTATTACTTGTCCTGTTGACTATAGCTATTCTAAGAGGTGTGAGATGGTTTTGATTTGCAATTCCCTAATAGCTAGTGTTGTTGAGCATCTTTTCAAATACTTGTTGGCCACGTGTATGTCCTCTAGGAAGAAGTGTCTGTTCAGATCCTCTGCCCATTTTTTGACTGGATCATGTTGTTGTTGTTGTTGTTGTTGTTGTTATTGAGTTGTGAGTTCTTTGTATATTTTGGATATTAGGCTCTTATCAGAGGCATAGCTTGCAAATATATTTTCCCATTCGGATGGTTGTCTCTTTACCTTGTTGACAATTTATTTTACTGATCATAAGATTTTTAATTTGACGTAGTCCCATTCATTTATTTTTACTTCCCTTGCCTTTGAGGTCAGATTCATAAAATCCTCTTCAAGTCCAAGGTCCTTGAGTTTAGTTCCTATATTTTCTTCTATGCATTTTATTGTTTCATGTCTTATGTTGAGGTCCTTAATCCATTTTGAGTTAATTTTGGTGTGTGGTGATAGATAATAATCTAGTTTCATTATTTTGCAGGTGGCTTTCTAATTTTCCCAGCACCACTTATTGAAGGACTTTCCTTTCTCAACTGTGCTTTTGGCTTTTTTTTTTTGAAAATTATTTGCGCATTTAAATATGGGTTTACTTCTGGGCTCTCGATTCTATTCCACTGGTCCATGTGTCAGTTTTGCTGCCAAAACCATGCCGTTTTGATTACTGTCACTTTGTAGTATAATTTGAAGTCAGACAGAGTGATGCCTCCAGCCTCATTCTTTTTTCTCAGGATGGCTTTGGCAATTCGGGGTCTTTTGTGTTTTCATACTGATGATTTTCAAACTGATGATTTTTCATTCTATTTCTTTAAAAAATGTCAATGGGATTTTGATGGGGATTGCATTAAATCTGTATAATGCTTTAGGTAATATAGCCATTCTCTGTTGATTCTTCCAATCCAAGAACACGGAATATCTTTCCATTTCTTTGTATCTTCTTCAATTTCTTTTAACGGCGTTATAGTTTTCATTATATAGGTCCTTCACATGTTTCATTAAGTTTATTCCGAGGTATTTTATTCTTTTTGTTGCAATTGCAAAAGGAATTATTTTTTCCACTTCCCTTTCTGACACTTAGTTGTTAGAGTATAAGAACGCTATGGATTTTTAAACATTAATTTTGTATCCAGAAACTTTACTGTATTTGCTTATTGTTTCTAGTAGTGTTCTTGTGGAGTCTTTAGGGATTTCTATATAGAGAATCACGTCATATGCAAATAGTGACAGTTTGGCTTCTTCGTTTCCTATTTGGATGCTTTTATATCTTTCTCTTGCCTGATTGTACTCGCTAGGACCTCCAATGTTACACTGACTAACAGTGGCAATAGTGGATATCCTTGCCTTGTTACTGTTCTTAGAGGGAAGGTTTTTAGTTTTCCACCACTAAGTATAATGTTGGTTGAGGGTTTGTCATAGGCGGCCTTTATTATGTTAAGGTACTTTCCTTCTATACCAATTTTGTTAAGTGTTTTGATCATAAATGGGTGCTATATCTTGTCAAAGACTTTTTCTATATCTATTCATATGATCATATGATTCTTATTTTTTAATTTGTTTATATTAATTTATTTGTATCACAGTAATCGATTTGCATATGTCGAACCATCCCTGTGCCTCTGGGATGAAGCCCACTTGATGGGGGTGTGTAATCCTTTTAATACGTTGCTGTATTTGGTTTGCTGGTATCTTATTTAGGATTTTTGCACCTGTGTTCATGATAAATATTGGTCTGTAGTTTTCTTTTTTTTGCATTACCTTTACCAGGTTTTGGTATCAGAGTAATATTGGCCTCATAAAATGAGTTGGGAAGTATTGCCTCCTGTTCAATTTTTTGGAAGAGTTTGAGGAGAACAGGTATTAAATCTTCTTTGAATGTTTGGCAGAATTCACTGGTGAAGCCATCTGGTCCTGGACTTTTCGTTCTTGGTAGGTTTTTAATGATTGCTTCAATTTCTATACTGCTGATGGGTCTATTTAGATTTTCCAGTTCTTGATTCAGTCTAGAAATATTGTAGTTTTCTAAGTACTGGTCCATTTCTGGTAGATTTTCAAATGTAGTGTTATATACTTTTTCATAGTATTCTTGTATGATTTTTTGTATTTCTGCAGTGTGTCATAATTTCCCATTTTTCATTCCTGATTTTGTTTATTTGCGTCCTTTCT
Organism: Eidolon dupreanum; assembly: GCA_028627145.1. NCBI lineage: Eukaryota > Metazoa > Chordata > Mammalia > Chiroptera > Pteropodidae > Eidolon > Eidolon dupreanum. The sequence continues at coordinate 12,913 of JAQQSQ010000205.1, forward strand.
CTTTTTTCTTTAGTGAGTCTAGCCAGGGGTTTGTCAATTTATTAACCTTCTCAAAGAACCAGCTCTTTATTGTACTTATTTTTTTCAATTTCATTTATTTCTGCTCTAATTTTGATTATTTCTTTTCTTCTGCTGACTTTCGGCTTCATTTGTTCTTCCTTTTCTAGTTTTTTAAGATGAAGCGTTAGGTTGTTTATTTGGACTCGTTCTTGTTTTTGGAGGTAGGCCTGTATTGATACAAACCTTCCTCTTATGACCGCTTTTGCCATGTCCCAAAAGTTCTGATATGTTGTACTATCGTTAGCATTCATTTCTATGTAACGTAGCCTCTTGACAAGCATAATCCCCTGTGTTGAATAAACATGCCAATATTTCAGAGTATAGATCTAATTGGGTAATGTTCACAAAAGGACTTTGTAAACCTTGGGACAGTAAAGTATGCTTAAGTTCTCTATAAATATTAACATATCACCAACCAAAGCTAGGTTGAAGACACTGATTGTGCCAAGGAATTATGTCAAAGCATTATTAAAACCTTTTTGCCTAAATCTTTGTCACCTTGGATTAAATACATAGCTCCAGCCAAATACAAATCATAGATCATATACGATGCTTATATAATTGGCGGAGTGCAAAATTCCATGAAAGCATTTCCAAATATATAATAGCTTTGAAGAATTATATATTTTCTCAGCTTCCATCACAGGAGTGGGCAGCTGAGAAATTTTTTGATGTTATAAAAAAATCTTCATCTTTGAACAATGAGGGACACTGTAAGATAAGTTAGAGATAAAAAGAACAGTTTGGGGTGGACAGATATCATTCATCCTATTTGAGACGGTGCTTTCATTTCCCTGGGGGTTCCTGGCAAAATTCAAACAATAAAGGAGAAAATGAGGGGAAGCTATCTCCCTGTAAGGAGGCACAGAGACAAGCCCTTTCCCCATCCCCATATCACACATACACACACATAGCGTCTCTGGACATGTAGTGGCCAATAAGCAGGAAATCCTTCATGTGCTGCTTCCTGTAGAGCAGCGGTCCCCAACATTTTGGGCACCAGGGACCAGTGCTCCTATAAGAATCTAATGCCTGATGATCTGACATGGAGCTGAGGCAGTGACGCTAGCTCCAGGGAGTGGCTGCAAAAACAGATGATGCTTCACTGGCTTACCCATTACTCACCTACTGCTGTGTGGCCCAGTTCCTAACAGGCCACGGATCGCTACTGATCCACTGCCCAGGGGTTGGGGACCCCTGCTTAGAGTGCTGGAGCATGGTTAAATTGCTGTAATCACTGGCTAAAACAGAAGAGAAAATCTAGAGCTTTTCCTGCTAATCTTTGGAGTGCACAGAAGAGACAGTGGATAGCTTAAATTAACTGAGAGAGGACTCTAGCTAAGAGAAGATATAGCCTCCGACCTGGACAGAGTGAGTCTGCGATAAGATCATCTCCAGAGGAAAGTCTATTTGTCCAGAACAGTGAGAGCAGTTAACACAGCAGAAGGGAATACTGAGGCTTGCTGAGGTCTAGGATAAAAAAAAAAATCCTGTATGAGAAACATGCCCTTTCAGAGATGATCAGTCAGACAGCAAAACTTGATGAGGGGGATAGGAATGTCAAGTCACAGCAATGTGCCTGTCGGATGAAGAACATATGTCTACTCATTTTTCTTTTAAAAAATTAAACTCCTTTCTCACTCATTATGACCACCTAAGTTGTAAGCTGGAGTTGGTTCTGATATAAATGATGATGAAATGAAGATACTTCAAAACCACAATGAGATATCACCTCACACCTATTAGAATAACTATTACTAAAAAGACAAGAAATAACAAGTGTTGGTGAGGATGTGGAAAAAAGGAAACCATTGTGCACTGTTGGTGGGAATTTAAACTGATTCAGCCACCAATAGAAAACAGCAGGGAGATTCCTCAAAAAATTAGAAACAAAAATACCATACACCCTAGGATTCCACTTCTGGATATTTATCCAAAGAAAACAAAAACACTATCTCAAAAGGATATATGCAACCCCATGTTCACTGCAGAATTATTTACAATAGCCAACACATGGAAACAACCCAAGTGTCCATTAAAGGATGAATGGAAAAAGAAAATGTGGTATATACACATTATGGAACATTATTCAACCATGAGAAAGAAAGAAATCCAGCCATTTGTGACAACATGGATAGACCTTGAGGGCATTACGCTAAGTGAAGTAAGACATAGAAGGACAAATACTGTAAGATCTCGCTTATATGTGGAATCTAAAAAAATTATAACTCATAGATACAGAGAACAAATTGGTAGTCACCAAAGGCAGGGGATGGGAGTGGGTACAATGGGGAAAGATGGGGAAAAAAGAAAAGAAATTTCCCAAGTCTTATTTACCATAGGCAATGTTAACACATGGGTTTCCAGAAATACAGTTCAAGCATTACTACTCTAAAAACTGTAATTTCTTCATTCAACTAATATTTAGTCAGTATTTTATGTCAGGCCCTAGTGATTCACCAGTGAATGAAAGGCAAAAAGCTTGCTCTCCTGGATATTACATTTTAGTTACAGACAGAGAATGGAAAAGATAATTAAGTAAAATGTACAGTGTGTAAATTCTGAAAAAAAAAAAAAAAACGCAGGGAAAGGTGATGGAAAGTGCTAGAGGAAGGACTGAAATTTTAGAAAGGGTAGCCAAGAAAGGCCTTACTGAATTTAACGAAAGGGCTGAAGGAAGTGAGGGCGTGAGCTATGTATCTAGAGAAAGAGCATTCCAGGCAAAAGAAATGGCTGCCACAAAGACCTAATGCAGCAGCATGCCTGGCATGTTTGAGCAATAGCAAGACAACCTGGGTGCCTGGGGTAGAGTAAGTTGAGTGACTGGAGGTGATGAAGTTAAAAAAAAAAAGCAGTGGAGTGGGCACATCATGTCAAATCTTACGTAAGGACTTTGGCTTTTACTCTGAGTGAGATAGATGAGCAACCATTGGATGGTCTTAGGCAGAGTCTCAGGATTACACTTACATTTAAACAGGATCGTGTTGGCTGCTGTATTGAAAACAGAGTGAATGGGTAGAGGATGTGAGGACATGAGAGAGGAGTGAGGAAAAGCGAGAAAGTAATAGGACCAATGGGTTAAAGTCTTGGCATTAAAAGAAAATATATTAGAGTTTGAGCACTAAAGGTAGTGAGCCTAAGGGGATAGGAGACGGTGGTGAGAATGAAATGTTTGAGTCTCAGCTGTTGGAAGGCTTGTAGCCATTGGTGATCCTGTGAATTTCGTAGGGATGCTATATCAAAGTACCACAAACTGAGTGGTTTAAACAACAAAAATATATTTTCTCACAGTTCTGGAGGCTGGACGTCTTCAAGATCAAGAATTGGTTGGTTCCTTCTGCTAACTGGCTCAGGACTAGGTGTATCTTGCAGACTGAAGCCCGAGCGACTAAGAGGATTCAAGACACTACAGCAAGTAAGTGTTGTCAAGTCAAGTAGAAGATGTTATGACCAGTGGTTGCATGACTACAGGCAGGGTAAAACATTCTGGTGTGCTTACGGTCTTCATACCAGAAATGACTAGCATGGGTTTCCTCTCCGGCCAGTCACAGGCAGGAGGCTGAGGCCTCACTTTAGTTCATCCTTCACACCTGACCTCAAGAAGACCTTCAGGGAAGCTTTTGCAAGCAACCCCAAATGCAGATGGGTCAAATTTTAAGTTTTGCTAGATTTTGTGACTTGTTGTAAACTAAATTTTTAAAAAACATTGTTTCTTAAATTTTACATTTAAAAAATTACAAATCTTTTTGAAAATAATTTTTAATTAAATTTATTGCACGTCTACAATTCTGTAATACATCATCTGTACACTACTTTGTGTGTTTACTATCCAAAGTCACATCTCCTTTCTCATCAGATATTTGACCCCCTTTATTCTTTTCTACCCGTTCCCTTCCCCCCATCCTTCTGATAACCACTAAAGATTATAAATCTTTTTAAATGTTCATATTTCTCTCTTTATAATTGAATTTTTTTTTCATCCTTAATACTTTTAGTCTATCCTTTTAATACTTTCACTTTCTTGTTTTCTCTTATTTAAACGACATTATAGATTCATCTTTTTCATTCTGATTTAGTAAGTCTGGGGTGGGCACTGAACATTTACGTTTCTAGGACATGGTTCCGTAGTGTAGAAGTTAGCACGTCTGCTTTACACGCAGAAGGTCCTGGGTTCACGCCCCAGTGGAGCCATGGTCCATGGTCTACGGCCATGCCACCCTGAACAAGCCCGATGTCTGATCTGGGAAGCTAAACAGTATTAGGCCTTAGATGGGAGAACACTCATCTATTTGTACTGTAGGCATAAACAATAATAATAATCGTCATCATCATATAAATAAATAAATAAATAAATAAATAAATAAATAAATAAATAAAGACAATTTACATTTCTAGCAAGCTTCCAAGTGATGCTGATGTTACTAATCCAGAGACTACATTTTGAGAATTGTTCAAATAGAATATTCCAGACAAATTTTAACCCATTTTTTGTTTAGAGAAAGAAGTGTAGCTGGCTGCCAGCATTAATTTAATTTCACATCAACACAGTCTTTGAGACTGAAGCAAATCTGACTGGTTTTCAATATGAAAATAAAACAAAAAAATGTTCTTGGAGTTATTTCTAAAACAGAACTTGTCTCTAATCCTAATGTGACTGAAATGTATACACAAATCGAATTCATCAAATGACTCTTCGGCTAACAACTGTTTGAGAACAAAGTTAATATCACACATGGGAATGCTATATTTTCTAGGATTTGACATTTTCAGTGATCAAGAATTACTATATTTTGGAAATGGAAGCACCACTACTAATAACAGAATGCTATGAATAGAATGATGTCATTTGTTTCCAAAAACTATCGATATTCTAGTACAATGCAAAAGTAATAATAAAAGCGAGATATTTCGTGGCGAACTTTGGACGAAAGTTTGGGCTGTAACTCGCGAGTTATCTTGGGGTAAATGCTTCAGCCCCAAGTGCCACCTGCAAGTAATCTCGGGGCAAATGGGAAGTGGGTTAAAAAGTACTAAGCCCTGAGCACCACTCCCACTCTCTCAGCCAATTAAATCAGAGTTTCAGAATGTGGAGCCCCCAGTGATTCTAATGTTCAGGCAAAGTAGAGAACCCCTGCTCCAGGACATTCCATGGTATGCAGCTCTTAAGATTCAACAGAGTACATAATTATAGAACCTTAATTAGTTCACAAGAATAATTTAGGCTGAAATGGTTTTAAAAGTAAAAACTCAAAGTATTTCCTTCTTTAATTTCAGGCAGGCCAGGCCAGTTTGAACTACAGCATACACTTTGGTACCTCTGAAGGCCACAAGAATTAGCCAACCAAATCAATTATTTTAATGTTTTGCTATCGCATTGCCCAAAGCTCCACCCTTGGTGGCCTGACTGCTTGAGTTCCAAAAGAGTACAGGCAATGAGCTAACCAACTGCCTTGTTAACTGTGTATCAAAGATAGCCAGCTTCCTAGCTGCAAATGAAGTTTCCTGTGCTCCAACCCACCTCCACTTATCCAGTTTCATATTTTAAAGTTTACTTGCAATATTGAGCTATGGGAACCAATTTCTGTATTACTTAAGATTCTTTTTCTGAGTTAAAAAAAATCCAACTTTCATCAAGTTAAGCCTAAAAGGGGAAATTATATAAGGTTAAAGGGGTATGTCACCCTAGTTAGCAGCTACTGCATATTTCATAATCACAATTACAATCATATAGGACACATGGACACTAATTGGGACTTAAAACAGTTGAAATAAGTACCAGTTTTAAGAATTAACCTCGAACAATATTTTATACACGCTGTTTATATAAAATTGTATACGTAATTGACTGTGATTCCCATGATAAAGCATAATACTAAAATACTTATTGCATCACTTTTCCCAAGGAAGGAAGTTGCAGCTTTGATATGAGTGAACAAGTAAATCTACCCAAAATGACCAAAGACTAGACCAAAGAGCATGTGAAACAATGAGTAACTGAAGACCTTAAGATTGATAAGAGATATGGACAGATTCCGCTCAAAGAAGTGACAGGATTAATCCTGCAGGAATTAACCAAGAAAAACCTTAGATACATGGGCTACCACAGAGTCCAGCAGTTTTCATAAAACGTACATATAACAAATTGAAGAATAGTTTCCCTGAAAATAACACTCAGAATTCTGTACATAGAAAACTCTCCAAAAATGAACATCCAAAAAAAACCACAAGAGACAAAAGAGAACAAGCAAAATTCAGTGTCATCCAATATTGATCATGATCTCAGTGAGACTAGAGATACCAAAGAAGACTCGGTTCTTATGACAGAAAATGAATTAAATGAAGTAGCGACCACTAAGAACACAAAAGAGAACAAGCCGAAAACTGAACGGCTGACTTGTATGCCACATCCTTTTGATCAGTTCCATGATAGCTAACGTTACACAGAACATTATCTTATACAACCTGAAACAGGATCACTCAATCTCATAGACCCTCGACGTGAGTTTAAAGCCCTCACAAATACAGAAAGAGCCACAGAAAAGGACATTAAGATGAAATTTAGCAAAAGAAGTCTTCCACTTTGGATTCAAAAGCTCTTTGTTCCTTGGGGGAAAGTTGGTATCTTAGTGCAATACTGTCTGCTGATTTTGCACTTTCATCAGGATTCTGGGATCTCATGCAGTTTAAGATAATTACCAATGTTTTTTCATATCTCAAACTCTTCTCTGCTAAAATGGAATGGATGGCATTCTGTAGATTGTAGACGTTTTCTTGTTCTTCAAAATCATCCACTTGGAGAAGTACAGGAATATAATCCTGATGGCTGGCTGCCTTATAAGTAATCAAACTAGTAACTTGTTCTCCAATTTCTGCAAAATCGGTTGCTTTGTTTTTTAATACAGCACATCTGAAGTTTTTCTTTAGGTCCCAGAGAACATTCATAGCCAATGTCGTACCTCCACAGCCTGGGTGATGATGAAGATTGATGATTTTTACAAACATTGGTTTAGGAGACTCTGCCCAACAATACATCAGATCTTTAAGCAATAGATGAGCCTATTAACCTATGAATCTGTGGAATAGGATGTAAGTCTTTAATATTATTTATTGACTATGCTTTGTAGCACTACAATGCTCTATAATTCAGGAAGCTGTTTCAGAAAAGTGTCAGTAATATGTGTTTGTAAGTCTGTAATTAAACTTGAAGCATTACCATACCCCAAAATATGCTGTCTTACTTTATCCCATTCAAACATACTTTCATTATACAGTACAGGAGTTATGCAGAAGGAAGTTGTATTCCAATCACATTTAAGTTGCACCCATTTCTACAAACTAACAATTTGATCTGACAATATAACTGCTTGTTGTAAATCTGCCACTTGACTCTGCAGTACAGAGTCAATTTGTCTTTGAGAAGTCCATAATTGTTCAGCATCCCAATGCCAGGTTCCAACATCTTCAGCAGTCTGCACAGATTGATGCGGAGCCACTCCAGCCGCAGCAGCAGCAGTAGCAGTAACAGCGATGATACCCACAGCAGCTGCGATCAGCATGCCAAGGAATCTTTTAGCTCTTTTAACATGGTCCATCAGTTGTTGCAATATCATGGTGGCAGGGGAGTCCTGCCAGGGTCGAGACGATTTAACCGGCATCCCTACACCAGTTCTAGCTCTAAGTATATATAAGATTTCATGTGACTTGTTAGAAAGAATAGAAGAGTTAATACAAGTGTAAAAGGGACAATATTTACACGAAACATAACCTAAAGTTTCATTCCACCCCACTGTACCCTTCTTCTTCAGGCTTGAGAGGCCTTGTAGCATCATAA
>JAQQSQ010002058.1:0-11452 GCA_028627145.1 Eidolon dupreanum
ACTGCGGTCCGGGAGCGCGTTCCGGACGAGGCCTCGGTGGCGCACGGCGAGCTGGCTGCCGCAGGCGACACTGGGCAGCGGCGACGCGAGGACAGTGTCGCCTGGCCCGCGCGCTCGCCCCCACTGGTCCTGGCCTCGGAATGAGGTGTGTGGCTCAGGGTCACTTGAGGCCAGCAGAGCCACAATAGGACAACTGAAGGGCCTCTAGGACAAAGGGAACACAGACCTCACAGCGGCGCAAATAGCAGCTGCGATGGGCGTGGCCGGTGGCCCGCGGCGTCCGGCTCGAGGCCCGGCCCCCTCCGCGCCCAGGCTGCGGCCTGGCGGGGTCGGGTCCACGCACCCGCCCCGGAGGCGTCAACGCGCGCGCGACGCCGCGGCCTCCAGCTCGCATCCTCCTCCCGCGGGCGCGGGACCCCGGGCGCCTTGTCCCCGCTCCCTGGGAGGGCGCAGCCTTCCGTGAGGGCCGCTGCACCTTGACCCACCCAGGGACGTCCCTTCGGGGCGGGAACGCCGTCCAGAACTGTCCCATGTCGCTCAGAGGCTGGCATTTCTAAGCCATTCGAACAGAACCTCTTATTCAGTGGCCCCCACGGAGCTCGGTTCCAGTCGCCCAAGAATGACCTCGGGGAACGGGGACCCAGCCCTGCGACGGGACACGGCGGCCGCAGCGCGCGCACAGCGCAGATGCGGTGCGGGGCGCGGACGCGGCGCGGGGCGCCGGCGCGTCTTCCTGCTGCGGGGCTGCCGTGCACCTTCAAAACCATGAGGCTGCCCCACGGTCGTCCGATCGTGTTCTGTGTGGCTTGGTTTTGGCTCCTGCTTCCTCCGTCTGCGCAGTACTGAAGCCAGGAGTGTTCTCTGGGCCAGAGAGGCCTCCTGGTGAGGACCCCACGCCGCGGGTCCCCACGGCCGGCGGGGTGGTTGAGGCACGGCTTCTGGGAGTCGCCAGAGCAGCAGGGTGCGCATCGGCTGCACGGGAAAAGCAGCTGTTGCCGCCATTCTCTGGAGGACATCAGCACTAGGAACTCAGCACCTGCAGAAACGGAAGCAGCCCTTGTTTCCATAGCTACAGAAGCGGCTTCGTTTGGGGAGGTGAAGACTGTCATGAGGAGCCCAGAGACGACGGCCGCTAACCCCTCCACCCACGGCCAAAAAGAGCGGCGGAGGCTCCGTGGGTCGTAGCCCTATCCCGTTCCTACTGAGCACCCACATCCCCCGAGGCCCTCTGTTCAAGCCACTCGGGCGCATGTCCAGGTCCCCTGTGAGCCACCCGACCAGCTTCTCACTGTAAAGTTGCCAAACTTTTAAAAAGACGGGAAACCAAACCGGCCTCTTCCGTGCGGGGCTGGGATCCAGGCCGTGCGGACCCCTCTCCACAGCGAATCGCGCAAACGTTGTTTTATTCGTTTAAAATGAGGTCGACCCGTCCCGCCGATGCCGCCGGCGCCGTGTCTGTGCACTAGGCGTGGTCTCCGCGCAGGACACGCTGCGCTCGGGGGCGAGACTCCCGACCCGCGCTCAGATCCCCGCCCCCGCCTAAGCAGCGAGTGGGTTCCGTTCACTGTCTTGACGTCTTCGACCCTGCAAAATAGAGATTATAACACTTACAGCGCAGTGATTTGGGGGAATAACATCCAATACCAGTTAAAAGGTCTAACACAGTAGTCTCGTAACAAAACATTTTAGCTTCCCTCCTTCCTAGCTTTTCGGTTAATTTTCAGTCTCACAATGACATATTGTCATTTTTGCACAGAATTTTCCTCTGAAGATTAATAGATCCAACTCCTTTATTGCATGATACGTGCATTATCGTTGACATGTTCTGACAGATGCATATTCATCACTTAACTCACTGGCATTTGGAATTAAATACCAAATGTATCTTCGCTTCTCCCAATTGCCTTAAAAACTCATTGAGCGTGTCCCTTCATCTTCTGATTCCTTTTATTTTGATGAAAGTTATATTGAAACAACAAAACAGTAAAATGAAAATATCCTTAATCGCTTTTATTTTTTTACAGCTTTATTGAAGTATAATTTATGTCCCATAAAGTTCACCCGTTTTCAGTGTACAGATTAAGGGTCCTAGCACATCCGCAGAGTTATGCAGCTGTCACCATAGTCTAACTTTAGAACACTTGCATCCTGCTCACGAGAAGCCTGGACCCTGGGCTGTCCCACCTACCTCCGGCCCTTGGCGACTTTCCGAGGGTGGGTTTGTGCCTCGACACCGCCCAGGAGCCTCTGTGCCTGGCGTCTGGCACTCAACGCGGTGTTTCCGAGGCTCGCCCGCGTCACGGCCTGCGTCCCTTCCCTTCCGTGGACAGCCCTCGCTTGGTGCACGTGCAGGTGGATCTTGTTGCTGGGGGCCTGGGCGTCCGGGTTTTGGGGGCGCGAGTGTCCAGTTCTCGCGGGCAGGCGCCCTCCAGCATGTCCGTACTTTGTGTGACGCTGAGCCTCCGAGGGCCAGGCCGTCTGCCGAGTTCACTCTCACGTCTGTCATTTGTATTTGGGTGCTCACCGAACACCACGCCCAGGGGCGAAGTCCTCTTTAGTGTCCAAATCGCTCGACCCACGGACACGTCGGCCGTGCGGGCAGCTGAGGAGCGATGGCCCTGTCCAGGCCGCCGCCTCGGAGATTCCTCCTCCTGCCTCCGCAAACCGCCAGTCGATGGGCGACCAGTGGCATCTGGGTGTCCATTTAGCCGCCTGCCCTGGAACCGGCCTGAAGGGTAGGCCCTCACGGAGGGGACGCGGGTTCAGGGGACACCGCGGGAGGAGGCTCCATGGCCACTGAGTCTCAGGGGGCTGCAGTCTGTCACACGCGCACACACACACACACACACACACACACACCGCCTTCCCGAAGGCACATTAGGGAGGATTCACATGGCTCTGCCCAGGGAGCCGCCTCCGTCGCTGGCATCCCACGCCCTGAGGTGGACTTCTACAGACGCTCGGGCCCCAGGGGGCCTCACGAGCCACCCCAGCCCCCCCGTGCACCACGCCGGCCTCGGCAGGCACCGTGGTGCCATGCGGTAACATCTGCCCCGTGCAGCTCCTGACAGGTGACATCACACAGCTGTGTTCCTCACACACACACGGGAACCAGGAGCCCTTGGGCATTTCCCAAGACTGCGGGGAATGACGCCAAATTGCCTCAGTGATCAAAATTTTCAATGTTACACTTCGATTCAAGGAGATGAATTTTTCCTCAGTTTTGGAGAACTTGATGCACACACATCCGTATACACGTATGTATGAATCTGTTTTCATGACGTGGAACTGTTCACTTACTACAAATGATAATTTCTTGATAAAATTATCAGTTTATTCAAGATTCATGCAACAAAACAAAAATAAATTATTATAAATGTCCACTGTGATTAAGTTAGATTTTCATAAATCAATCATTTGTAGTATCTACCTTCATTGGATGCGTAGATAGGGAATATTTTCAGTGTTCTCAGATACCCTATAAAGTGTAAATGGGATCTGATTATATGATTGTGATAAATTATCTTAAAATGATTTCCAAAAAAAAGAAAAGAAACAAACCCCCCAAAAGAAAAATACATTTAAGATAGTAGTATGTGCTTTAATGCCTACAAATAGCTACAGCAGCAATAGAGTTTGCCCGAGACCATTTTTCTAAATGACATCTTGGATCGCCTCCTTTATCTCCATTTATCTGATTGTGACATCACCTCTTCTTAATCTGAAAAAGTCATGTTTTATTGCCTGAGGTTTTCGTGAGTATTTCACTGAACATTCCTTACTGGAAGAGTTTTCAAGTTATTTTTCATCCTTAAAAAAATGGCAGTGGCTGCCCCCGCCTGGTACCGGGCTACTCCACGTGGGCACCTTCTCGGTGCCCGGACGCCGTCTCTGAAAAGCGGACATTGTGTGGACAGCCCCCATCTCTGCCCAGACATTTGACACCATTGTTCTTGTGGCTTCCAGGGACAGAAAGTCCTGCAGTACAGATCTGCGACTGTCCCCAAGAAAAGATCTAAAAATAAGCCTCTCTTTACTAAAAGGCTCAGCGGTCGCTGTATGGGAGATGCCTCGCGTTGCAAACCCAGACTGTGCCTGCCTTGCGAAGCAAAGTACGTGCACAGTTCCTGTTACTGACTAGTTTTCCCCAGTAACTAATAATCAAAGTATTCCGTGAATACTTACAAAATAACGTAGATGTTTTCAGGAGTGGGATGGTTAAGCCTGATGCTACGTCTCAGCGGAGACGGGACCATGGCGCTGCACTCGGCTCACAGAAACCGGTTCTGCAGTCACATTGCACCGACGCAGCTCCGCGTTCTGCTGAGCCCATGCTGAGCCCTCCCGCCTGTCTCACAGCTGAGATGACAGACCGCAGAGGCCAGGGGGCTGCGTCTGCTGAGGGGCAGACAGCAGGTGTTTTACGCCTGCCGTGCCCGCTCGGCTCAGCCTGGGGAGCCTGTCGGCAAACGGGAAAGGCTGTTCCAGGAGGACTTGATAAACACGGGAATGCTACTTTCATGTACTTTCTATGTGTCATGAAATACGACTTTTTCTTTTTTAACTAAGGAGGGAAAAAACATTCTCAGCTGGCAGGCCATCCGACACCGGGGGCCGGGCCAGCCCGGTCTGGGGCACGGCCCGCCGACACGGCCGGTGCTGGCCAGGGAGACCACGTGGTCACCCACGCAGGCCAGGGCACAAAGGGGTCTCTGTGGACCTGTGAAGTCCCGCACTGTAGAAAGGTTACACGAAAAGCTAGCAGCAGCCCCCATCACATGAATTAAATGAAGAATAATTCCTCCACTAAGCAAGTAATAGACACCGATGTGTGCACACGTGTGTGTTCGCGCACACATAATCACGCACGCGTGCACCCTCCCTGCACAGCAGCGCCTCCGTGCCAAGCCCCGGGGGGAGCGGGGTGCTGGGACCACAAGGCAGAGTGGGAGTCACACCCCAGGACCCCGTGACAGAGGTCACGGGTGTGGCCCCAGACAACAGGTCTGCATTCCCCCCGCTGCGGGCTGGGGTGCAACCTGGCCTGGCCGCCTCGCGTGTGACGTCGGGCTGCCACGTGCTCTCCATGCATCGGAGGGCCACGTGCAGTGTGTCAGGAAGTCCTTTGTGAATGTCACAACCGCGGCCCCCTCAGCCCTCAGAGTGGCCGGCCTTGGCCTCTCACGCTTCTGAATGGTGATTTCAGAAATTTGTTCCGTGTCCATTGCCAGCCAGAAGCCCCGCAGCCCCCCTCCCCCCCGCCCCCACGGCCTCTGACAAAAGCATCATTTTTGCTTTCGAATCTTCTCCCTTCTTACAAACCGCTCTGGCGAGAGGCCGCTCGCCTGGGACACGCGCCCGCTGCAGCCAGCCGGGGCTCTGCGCCCGGCGCCCCCCTGACCCGACCTGCACGCGCACCCCCATCCCCCCCACCCCCGCGCCGCGGCCCGCAGACGCCACGCAGACGCGTGCGCGCGGGCTCCAGGTGGTCCGGCGCGTGCTGGAGCTTTTGTCTGGCAGTTCTATCCCACAGAAGGGAGCGAGAACCTCTGTGGACACGTCCTAGGTCCCCAGGGATGACAGCGGTGCCGAGCCTGGGGTGGGGTGGAATGGGGGGTTGCCGAGACCGCCCCGAGCCTGGCAGGGCTCCCGCCCCATGCGAGGTGCCCTGGACGAGGCCTCAGGAGACCCTGGGCCGTGCCTGGAACTGGGTCTGTGCCGCCTGGGTCCTCCCGAGCGTCCACTGGGCCGCTTCAGTGGGTCCCGACGGCTGGTGGGAGCTGACAGCCCCAGCTCTCGGCCAGGAATGCGATTCCTCCCGGCCATTGCCAGCGCCCGTGTTCTTAGCTCGGCATCACACAGGCTGACGTCCAGGGGTCAGCCAGGCCGGCACTTACTTGGGACCTCAGGGGCCCACTCCGGGGCGCGTGCTGGCCATTGGCGGAGTGCAGTGCTGCACAGTCGTAGGGCCAGGGCCCTGTCTCCTTGCTGGCTGCCCGCTGGGGTCACCTTCTGCTCCCAGAAGCCACGCTTGGGAGCCCTGCACGTGGACCCCGCGGCTCCAAAGCCAGCAGCGGTACAGTGGAGAAGGGGGGAGGGGACGGGTGCGTGGACGGATGGAAAATGCACAGGGCCTCATCGATGTGCACAAGATCTTCCCAGACTAGTTTTACAAATATCGTAACCATGGTAACAATAACCGAGGCCTCCGAGCGCTCGCTGAGGCACCTCCTTACCGGCGCCTCCCGTACCCATGGAACCCACCGAAGGAGCCCCGACTGTCCACTAGGCCTGCAGCGAGGCGCCCAAGGCTTAGAGGAGTTAAAACGCGCGGTCGCGGTCACACGAGGCAGAGCCGGGAACCCAAGTCCTCCGGGTCCGACTGCAGCAGACCCTCGGGCTTTGCGTCCAGACTCGGTGTGATGCCCCTGCAGTCGCCAGCGAGCACGGCGAGCCCACAGAGGGACAGAATTTTAACTGATTCGCCCCGGGGAGAAGCAAATCAGCGGTGCCTGCGAGGCCGCCTTTAGGGACACCGCAGCCTGCGGGGGCGTCGCCGTGGGCGTCGCGGGGGCGGCGTCGCCGCGTGCATGGGGGGGGAGGGGCTGCAGGGAGCAGCGCGGGCGGGTCCTGGGTGAGTCCTGAGCCTCCTGATCGGCGTCCGCCATGCCCGGGAGGCCACGTGCATGGACTGTCCCTCCTGCCCCCCTTCACCGCCCCTTAGGTCCCCATAGGTGCAGGCTCCCAGTGGAGACCCCAGGCCCGAGCCCGCCCCACGCAGGGCTGCGTCACCGTGACCCCAGCTGGCTACAGGAGGGCTCGAGGGGTAAGCTATTCAGAGCAAACCGCACGTCGTGGGCGCACAAGGAGGCATTGGCACGTGATGGGTGGGTGGACAGGGCTCGTTTGTGAAGACGTTTTGAGAAATGTCCGCCGCTGCCAGGCGGGAGGCCGCATGCCTCTCATAGATGCAGAATTTCTGCCATAGCAAAGCCACGGCCACACCAGGCCCTTTTGTTTCCTTCCCCCTCGCTGGTGGCCCCAAGCACAGCGTGCCAGGGACAGAAGTGTCCCCAAACAAGGAGGGCCCTCTTCAGCGCTGGCCCACACTGGCGAATTCCAGGGCCCCCTGGGCCCTCTGATCCGAGAGGAGCAGGCGCCCCCAGCGCCCCTTCTCGCATGGGGGAGGTGAGTGAAGCACCGCGGTGCGCCCTGAGCATGCGCCCTGAGCGTGCGCCCCCGCCACGGCCCCGCCCTCTGCCCCGCCGGCCGCAGCCCCGCCAGCCTTCCAAGACGGGAGGGGCGGCGGGTCCAGGAGCAGGACCTGGCGTGGCCGGCCCCTGTGGCTCCCCACGTCGGGTGAGACGATCTTATACCGGACGACATGCGTCAGAACGCTGAGCGCGAAGAACCTCGTTGACGGAAAAGGACCCTGGGACTTCGTTCAGGCAGCAGAGGGCCAACTTCGTACCTTTGACAACACCAGGAGCCGCGCCAGGCCTCGGTCCAGCGCCACGGGGTCCACTCTGAAGGCCGTGACCTTGGGTGCGCACACTCTTACGTTGCTGGGTCAGTTCGCCCTAGATGAGGCCTTGACAGGGGTACTCGGAGCTGGTCCACATCGTAAATGGCTTTGCCTGGCTTGATACTCTTTAAGCCACCATTCGATGAAAATATGGAGGACAAATATGTTTAAAAAGCATGAGTCTAAAACGCCAAATCAGGGGCCACACAGTTAAGGGTCCCCACTGTGAGCCCCCTCACGATGGCGTCTTTCCTGCCGCTGTGCTGAGTTAGAAAGCAGGGTCCCCGCGAACCCCCGCGGCCGGCAGCACGCTCGGGCACGTCGGGGTACGGGGACGGTTTGGGGGAATGCCTCCCAAGGGGCTGCCGGCGTCCCCGACGACGGGGCCTCTGGATTCTGCCATCGCGCATTCAGACCTAAGTCACCAGCGCCCCGACACCCACGTCCCCACGCTGGACGAACGCCCCGCCCAGCCTTCCGGAGCCTCCCACGCAGGGTCCCTGCGCTCCCCGTCACCTCCAAGGCACGTCTCCCACAGAGGGTCCCCACAGGTGCGAGGTCAGGGTGACACCACGGGGCGCCCACTAGGCACCCAGAGGCCGTCACACCGTTGCCTGAGCTGAGACCAGGCTTCCAGCGGTTCGTGCACTCGCTTTACGGATCCAGCGTTTCACTGGCCAGTCATGTGTTCCAGCTCCTATAAGAGGTGACCAGGAGGAGGTCACCTCAGGGTGTGTCCTGTGGGGCCTCCAAGATGGAGTCTGGGGAGAGCAGGGGTGTCCGACTCCCTGGGAAGCTGGGACCCCGTGTTTCTGAGCCAGAGTCCCTGTGACGGGGGACAGGCGGGCGCGGTCAGCTGGGCCGCGGCACGTCCAGGAAGACGCAGACCCGGGGAAAGGCCGCGTGCTCCCCAGACGGCGCGCGTGCGCGGCAGCCGCCGCGGCAAACGGCGCGCTCCCCGCCCAGCCCAGCGCCGCACCAAGCGCCGAGGTCAAGCCTGATGGCGGCATCGCATCGTCACTGGAAGAGGAGTGACGAGAGGCGCCGTGGCCCAGGGCGTCCTCCAGGCTGGGAACGCCGAGCACTGTGCAGCCCCACGCGCCGCCGGGGACTCAGCTCCGCGCGTCTCGGGCACAACAGTCCCGTAATCGCGGGCGCTGTGAGCGGGGGAAGCCGGCGGCGACTCGGATCGCGCGCCACGCTGACCAGCCCAGCTCCCCGGGATGCGGGCCGGCCGCCCGCGCCACCACGGCCGCGTCGAAAAGCAGAGCTGGGCGTCACCCCTGTGCGTTCTGCTGTGGGGGGTTCTGGCATCTGAATTTTCTCGTGCGTGCGCACACACGCGTGCACACGCACAGACACGTGGTCCTGATGAACGTCAACATGAGAAGTGACTTCCACGTGCAGCAGGAGGCATGCAGTGTACGCTCAGGTGAAAACAGCCGTCCCGTTTAGCTCCAGGACATTGCTCCGTGGCACCGCGACCGGCCGCGCGACTCCTTGACGTGCAGCGTTTTCCGGTCTCAGCAGGACGATGGTCACGGCGTTTCTAAGCAGGAGCGGAGTGACTGGGCGCCGAGGTTCTAGGTCGTTGCGGGGTGACACTTGGACTGTCGGGGTGGCGTGTGGCCTTCAGCCTTCCTGGTGTTTCACGGCCAAGGCCGTGGCCAACCCAGCAGATGGAACCGTCTGCTTCGCGGGGCCGCTGACAACGCAGGCGAGACCCCAGCGAACGGCCAGCGGAGACTCCGGCTCTCCCAGCGCCATGGCGGCGGCACGGGGGTGCGGCATGGGGGGGGCGCGGCGCGGGAGGGGGCCTTCCTGAGGCCCCGTCCTGTGTGTGTTCTGTCCTGTCGTTACACGATATGAAATTATACATTACATCTATTTCCTCGGCTGTCACCACAACAGATCACCACAAACCGGGTGACTTGAAGCGACAGGAAGTTCTCTCGGGGTCCTGGGGCTGGAAGGCGGAGCTCAGGCTGCCCGAGGGGCCGCTCCGGGGAGGGTCCTGCCTCTTACCTCTGGTGTCCCTGGCGGCCTTGACGCCCCCTGCTGTGGACACGTGGTCTCAGTCCCTGCTTGCATTGTCATGTGGCCTCTTCCTGGTGTGTGTGTGTCCAGACCCCCTTCTCAAAAAGACACCAGTCGTGGGATCGGGGCCGGCTACTCCAGTGTGACCTCGGCTTAGCTTGGGCACATCTGCAGCAGACCCTATTTCCAAATAAGGCCATGGGGGGAGGACGTGGACACACATTTGGGGACATTGTTCAAGCCATAACAGACGTTTTCATTTATGTCCATCAGCCCAGGACTGTTTTGTCCGTCACTGTCACCTGCACGTCTACAGCACACTGCACTTACCAGGTCCTCGGGAAATGATGGGGGGGGGTGGCCGGATGAACGGGTAGATGACTGGCTGGTAGCTGGGTAGGTGGGCGGGTGGGTGGTGGTGGGTGGATACGGGGATAGGTAACTGGGTGGCTGGGTAGATGGGTGGGTGGCTAGGTGAGTAGGCGGGTGGATGGATGATGGGTGGGTGGGTAGACAGGGGATGAGTGAGGACTGATGGACAGGTGGGTAGGTGACTGGGTGGGTGGGAGACAGGGGGACGGATGCAGGGTGCTGTTGGGTAAGTATCATGAAGCGATCGTCAGATGGTTAGGTGGGTGAATGGCCTCGCAGGAAGTTGTGACTAACCCGCATTTTCTGCAGATAATGACTAAAACTCGGGGAGGGCACTACGTGACGTTCACGTACACCTAACCTGCAACTTGAGAGCGAAACGGGCGTGTGGCCATTCCCACTGCAGCCACACGCAGAGGAGCAGCCGGGTCAAGGGCCTGAGTGGGCACTGCCTGAGGCCGGAGGCCTCTTGTGGCGTCTGGACACGGAAGAGCCCAGGACGCCCATTTCTTTAAGGCGGGGATTGCGGGAAGGTGCGGGAGGCTCCCTTTGTGCCAAGGACACTAAAAATACCTTTGTCCAGTGGAGGCTCCCAGTGCCACCCGGGCAGCAGTGGGCTTTTTCGATAACAAATGTCCCCCGAGGTGCCTGCCCCCCCGGATCCTCTACATGCAGCGAGGGCAGCACCCAAGGGGACACGCAACACACTCGCTGTGTGCTCCGGCCTCTGCCAGGGTCCCAGGAGCAATGGCCGTCCCTGGGCCTGAGCCGGGGCGAGCGGCCCGGCGTGCGCTCGGGCGGTCTGGGCTGCCGGAGCCGCGGGCAGCGGCGGCGCGGCCGTGGGTTTTGTAGGGCACCCGTTGGCCAGCCCTGGAAGAAAGCGGCTTTGTCCGCCGCACTGCTTTGCACGGCTGCGCTCACATCTCGCTGTTGTTTGCAGGAGAGGCAGATGTGGGCCAGAACAATGGGCCCCCCACTCAGGGAGCAGCGGTGACAGACTCCAAGCGCACAGCGGACCCGAAGAATGCCTGGCCGGACGCCAGCCCAGCTGACCCCGGGGGCCGCCCCCACTTGGTCCGCCTCTTTTCCCGAGATGCCCCTGGGAGGGAGGACAACACCTTCAAAGACAGGCCGTCGGAGTCGGACGAGCTGCAGACCATCCAGGAGGACAGCAGCACCGCGCCCGAGGGCCCGGAGGCCATGGCCACACAGAAGAGACCCTCGCAGAGGCACGGGTCCAAGTACCTGGCCTCGGCCAGCACCATGGACCACGCCCGGCTCGGCTTCCTGCCCAGGCACAGAGACTCGGGCTTCCTGGACTCCCTGGGGCGCTTCTTCGGAGGTGACAGGGGTGTGCCCAAGCGGGGCTCAGGCAAGGTGAGCTCTGAGGAGTAGCGTGTGTTGAGTGGACCAGGAAGGGAGTCGGCAGGTGAGCGGGGCCGCGGCCGATGCGCGCCGCCCTCCGCCGGCCGGGCGCTGTCCGCGCCGGAAGTGCTGGCTCGCGGCCACGGGAGGGCT
>JAQQSQ010002059.1:0-11451 GCA_028627145.1 Eidolon dupreanum
GCTGGGCTGAGCAGCCCCGGCAGCAAACAGCAGGCTGGCCACAGGGCCTCTGGTCTGGAGGTCTCATCTGAACACCAAAGAGGCAACACATAACCCAGTGTCTGCTGTTTCCCATTGTGCCTGCATTTCTTGGTCAAAAATAGTGGCTAAGAACACCTCTTGGAGGCGCAATGCTGGCTGCATTTTTGCAAGACAAAACACGACTCCTGGTTTTGACGGACAGACTGGGACTGAGTCAAAAAGTCCATCGGAAAGATTGTTGTGGAAAATTGTAATAACATAGAAACTAGGCTGATACAATTGCACAGTTTCATAAAGTGCAAGTTCAAGGGGTGTCTTTTCAAACATGAGGCGGGCCGCGGGATGTGGGAATCTGATGGACAGACATGTGGACAAGTTATTTCTTTGGGGAGACGTGTGTCACCCCACTGAAACTGAACCGCTCGTCCTTGGTGCACTTGCTCCGGAAAGAAAAGCGATGAGTCGGGGCGTCCTCACCTGAGAGCTGCCCTCGGCCACCCTCTGAGATGTGGGCTTGGGCTCGTCCAGCTCTCCAACTGACGCCACCTGTCGGGACGGAAACGCGCCCCTCTGTTTCGCTAAATGCACCTCCCAGATCCATTTCGGGTGTAACGGTGGGAAAATACACTTTTATTAAGAACTCATGATGCCTTTGGGGCCTGAAAATTCTAGTGAGCGAATTAGGAACACTTTGCTTCAGAGATAAGTTAAAATTATCGTGAGATAAACACTTTGCACATGCTACTTTGAATATTGTATAGAGCACTATGGACATTTATTGTTTTTTTCTTTGTGCTATTGATAATTATTAATCTAGTATTAGCAGAGATGAAGAATCCGATGCGAAAACTAAGGAGTATAATGGAAAATCCAATTTTCCGTTTGGCGGTAAGAGTTCAACAGGACAGCTATAGAGAGAACAAAGGGGATAGAGATGAACTTGGCCTTGCAATTTGGCATCTACGGGGGTTACGGCCACACAGCACACATCCCGTCACCCCGAGAATACTCCGTTAGGTGAAGGGAACCCCGC
Organism: Eidolon dupreanum; assembly: GCA_028627145.1. NCBI lineage: Eukaryota > Metazoa > Chordata > Mammalia > Chiroptera > Pteropodidae > Eidolon > Eidolon dupreanum. The sequence goes on from JAQQSQ010002059.1 coordinate 1,055, forward strand.
TTACAGAGAGGTGTGGGTGTGCTACAGACTGAATGTTTGTGTCCTCCTAAAATTCCTATGTAGAAATGCTAAGCCCCAACATGATAGGGGTTAAGAGGTGGGGTCTTTGGGAGGTGATTAGGTCACGAGGGTGGAGTCCCCATGAACGGGATAAGTGTCCTCCACAGACTTTCTTTTCTCCTTCTGCCATGTGAGGACACAGCCCTCCCACATCCTGAATCTGCAGACTTCTCGGTCTGGGACTTCCAGCCTCCAGGACTGTGAGAAATAAATTTCTGTTGTTTCTAAGTCACCCAGTCTGTGTTATTTTTGTTATAGCCACCCCAACGGGCTAAAACAGGGGGCGTAAGTGTAAAGAGCTGAGCGAAATTCAGCAAAGCAGCTGTGACCAAAGATAAAAGTATAAATCAAAATGTCTATTTTCTTTACAAGAAAAATGAGGAGAAAGTGCCAGTTTTAGCAGGCTTAATGCTTTCAAGATTCTCCTCTGTAGTGTTATATGTATATATGTCTATACTACACATAGTATATAAAAATAAATTCTTGCTGTGCCAAGCAAATGGGTTCATATGCCACCTCCTCCATCATCATGAAGGGAGAAACGAGATTCCTTCAGCAACGGATATGCTGCAGCGCTGAGCATGACTGCGTCCTTACCAGCATCGTTAGGGGATATTTCTCAGTTCAATTTGTAATAAGGTAACTGTTCTATCATCTGAGGAACCTTCTAGATGATAAGCCCTCACAAACATCCAACAGTTTAGTGTCATGTCCCATTTATTTTATTTTCTCTTTAAGATGTCCCAGTCATCCTGTATTCTGGAAGAGTGCTTGGTGAAGACCAGCCCGCCCCGGGGACTGGGGAGGGGCCACCATGCCCCAGGCCCCCAACCTTTGGGAAGAGACCAGGCTCTTCCCAGACCTCGTGCAGGAGCGTGACACTGGCTTCTGGTCTCTGACACTTTTTTCAAAAGTCAACAAACTCTTTGTTACTGACTATTTTGAGACATCGAGGGAATTTAAACTTCTGCTGCTCACTCTCTTCATGCTTGACGCAGTGCAGGCGAAATGAGCGAAGGGTCAAAAGGCACAAATGTCCAGTTACGGACATGCCAGTTTGTGAAATGCGAGCTGTCACGGAGCAAATGACAGATGGCAATAGCAGGTCAAGCACACAAATGGAGGTTGCGAACGCTGAGAGAGTTTTGTCAAAAAATTGTAAAATATACCAAAGCAAATAAAGATGTATTAAGGACTGTGATTCTTTTTGAGTTAATTTTTGTGCATATGTGAGTAGGGATACGAATTCTTTATTTTATTTTGTTTTGTTTTGTTTTTTGCTTGTAGATAGATCTAGTTACTTCAGAGCCATTCACTGCAAATTATTCTTACCTCTCATTGAGTTGTCTCGGTGCCCTTGAAGAAAAATCAGCTGACTAAAAATGTTGGGGTTTATTTCTATACTTAATCCTATTTCACTGATCTACGAATCTGTCATCACTCCAGTACCATCCTATCTTCATTACTTTATCTGTGTGGCAGGTTTTTAAATTGTTCTTTTTCAAGATTGTCTTGGATATTCTGGTTCCTTTGCATTTCCATTTTCAATAGGGATTGTACTGAACCTATGGATCAATTTGGAAAGTATTGGAATCTTAACAATACTTGAACATGGAATATCTTTTCATTTATTTAGGTCTTCTTTAGTTTCTTTGAACAGCATTTTATAGTTTTCAGAGAATAAGTTTTGAACTTTATTTGCTAATTTTTCCTAAGTGGGTATTTTATTCTTTCTAATGCTGGTATAAATTAAATTGTCTTAATTTTACTTTCAGGTTGTTCATTGTAAGTGCATATAAATAAAATTGACCCTTGTATGTTGAGTTTGTATCCTGCAACCTTTCCAAAGTTGGTTATTTCAATAATTTTTTAGTGGATTCCTTCAGATCTTGTATGTACAATAGTATGTCATCTTCGAGTAGAGATAACTTTACTCTTTCCTTTCTAATCCACGTGCATTACTTTATACGTAATTTTCTTACATAATTTCCCTGGCTAGAACCTCCAGGATAATGTTGCATAGGATCAGCGAGGACAAACATATTGATTTATTTCTGACCACAAGGGGATAGTAGTTAGCATTCCACTGTGAAGCGTGATGTTTTGTGAGCTTTTCAAAGATGTTCTTTGTCAGGTTGAGAAAGTTTCCTTCACTCTCTAGGTTTTGAGTGTTTTTATCCTGAAGAACTATTGAATTTTCTGAACCGATTTTTCTGCATCTGTTCAGGGGATCATGTGGGTTTTGTTTTTAGTTTTCTAAGTGACACCACTGACTTGGAGATGTTAAACCACCCTCACATGTCTAGGTTAAAGCCCAGTGATCGTGATTTATAACTCGTCTCGTATACTGCTGGATTCGGTATGCCGATGCTTTATTTGAGGATTTTTTCATCCATATTCATAGAGACATTAATCTATAGTTTCTTTTATTTTGATATCTTTGCCTGATTTTGGTGTCAGGGTAATGCTAGCCTCGGGATGAGTTTGCAAGCACCCCGTTTTCTATTTTTTGGAAGAGCTGGTGAAGAATTGATGTTAATTCTGTGTTAAATGTTTAAAGGATTTTAAAAAGTTAGTCTGCAATCAGATAAGTATTGTAATGCAAAGCTGGATTTTAAACAGTACTCTTCAGTCAAAAGACCATCAAAGGCCACTCCTGGATTTCACGAAGAGAGTCTTTCTTCTCAATCAAATTGCACCTTGATAATTTCAGACATATAAATAGCATCTTAATAAATAACGGCTCTCGGGCCTGCGCCTTCCCACACTGGCACCCTGCGTAGCCCACTCTGCTCTCCACGTCCTTCCTCGCTGGAGCCCGGCAGCCACACGTGTCCGTAATTACGGAAGAGTCTCTCGTTTTCTGCTCCGTGGTTGAAATAATGACAGTCTGCCTTTTTATGGCCGTTCTAACGGCTTCACGTTCAGAATCGCTGCGGTATTATTAATACTGGCACGAGGGGTCTTATTTAGCATAGGAAGGACTTGCCCATACATCACTTTACGAGCAGACGGGTGAGCTGACAGGTTAACGAAGCTGCCCAGACCCGTGGCTGAGCCGTTGCAGGAAGCAGCCGTAAACGGGCACGGGGGTGAGCCCCACGCTGCGGTTCGCCCGTTCATTCCAGGGAGGTATCGGCCTCAGTCTGAACCGTATGTCTCAGAACAGCCTACTTCTTAAATGCATGGCTCTTCTCCAGATAAATCTTTCAACACGTAGCATTTTACTCAGCTCCTGGGCTCCCAAAAATGCATATTCTGGTCTCTGAAATGAAACAACGGGGTCGCCTTGAAACACAAGCACATGACACACAGCAGAGACAGTCTTAAAGCTTCCGTAAGCGATGCGCGCGTGACCGTCTCACCAGGGACCTGGGATGCTGCCTGACTCCGCCTCCCAGCCCGGCCCCGCCTCCCAGCCCGGCCCCGCCTCCCAGCCCGACCCCGCCTCCAGGGCTTGTCCTTCACTCTGTCTGTGACCTGAACGCTGTCCTCCTTGTTCCAGGGCCCCGCTGGCCGCTCAGAGGGGTGCGTGAATCATGCGATGGCTTCGCCGTGACCCCAGAGAGGAGCGAGCTGAGACGTGGGTGGACCCCTGGGGGATATCAATGGCTATGCCAGGAACAGTTTCCAGACCCAGGGAAGGGCCAGTGCTCCTTCGTCCGTGGGGGACACGTGAGGACCAGGCCCCCGGGACCTCTCAGCCCCTACCGAACCCAGGTTCGCTTTCTTTCCACCTTGATAGCAAAACTGGCCACAGATGGATGGAGCGTCTTGAAATGGGATCTGGAAAGACAGCAAAGTCTGCCTTCTGCCCTCTGCCCCTCCCTGCCCTCCTCGCCCCATCCCCCCCTTCTTCTCCTCAGCTTGGGGGCCCCTCACCCTCTACCTCCGGCAGTGGTGAATTCAGCACCTCATATTCTTACCCCGTGGTGTTCTCCCCCACACCATGCTTACTGTCACATAACAGCAATAGTCATCCACAGCATCAAGCAGCAGAATGGGCTGGCGTTCTGCGGTCAGCCCTGGTTTATGACAGAGCGCTCATCAGTTCATCATCATTCAAGGTTGTCATCAGCTGTGACACAGCAGGAATGACATGGAAAGGATGCAGAGCCACATCCCGGATGCCAGGTGATAAATCAGGTCCAGCACTGTCCTTTGACCATCCAGGAATAAGGAGGAAAACCTTAGGACACATTTTGATGGTTCCATAAACAATCATCCTTGATGGAGGAAATACAAAATAACTTATTCGGAGCTTGTAAACTTTTGTTCTAAGCTAGTTTGTGGTCAACTGTTATGACTGACTTAAGGTGATGCAGAGGCTGGAGCTGGAGCCTCCCCACGGACCAACCCCGCGTCATCTACGTCAGAGCCGGGACCACAGAACCTCACAGGTCAAGCTTTAGGCTTCTTGCCAGAAAAATCATATCGGTCAGAGAACCCAGAGTCCCTGATGCGCAAAGAATCTCTGCAGCATCCAGGAACAGGTTAGAAACCACGACAGGGTGTCGATGAGATCTTTTACATTTATTTGTAACGATATTAGTGAAAAACAAAAACGAAAGCAAAACCATTTCCTTCTAAGCCAGAACCCCTAGAATGGTGCGTGGAGCACGTAGGGATGGCAATTGAAAAGTCCCTTCACTCCTGGTGGCTGCAGAGAGATGCTTTCCCTGGCCCCTTCCTCAATTTGCCAAGGGTCAGGGTGACCTTGACTTTCCTGGTGGCCCCTGGAGAGAGACCAGCTCAGCTCTGAGCTGAGGTAGACACTGAAGACACATCTTCAAGGGCCCTCCAGTGGGGCTCAGGCCATCAGCTTCCTGGCGGGGAGTGGTGTCTTTGGGACTTAGCTAGGAAACTCGCCATGGTCCATCCCAGGACTTTGGCAATGTCTCCCCTCTTGGCTGACCCCTCCTCACCGAGGAGCAAGGCTTCGTGCAGGGACAGACTCAGGGGCACTTGCTGGAGACCATACAAGCCAGCCGGTGAGTATTCCAGAATCGGAGGATAGATATAATACGGACTTGCTTCCTCTTCCAGCGGCTGGCAGGTGACGTCCAGCCCTCTGTGACAGGGAGACGACAGTTTATTGAGCCTCAACCAATGACAGAGTACGTGAGGCGGCAGGGGAGCAAGCGAGGAATGAAGAGGCGAGGGCAGTAGCTCTGCGGGAATGCACCCCTCCTCACCCCCTTCTGTCTCGCCCAGGAACGTGTCCATGAAGCCGCGTCCGGGGCAGAGAGACGGGCCTCCCACCTGTGCCCCCACCTGTGCCCCCACCTGTGCCCCACCTGTGCCCTCACCTGTGCCCCCCCATGCCCTCACCTGTGCCCCCACCTGTGCCCCCACCAGTGCCCTCACCTGTGCCCCCACCTGTGCCCTCACCTGTGCCCCCACCTGTGCCCTCACCTGTGCCCCACCTGTGCCCCCACCTGTGCCCCACCTGTGCTCCCTCAGCATTTACATCTCCCTTCGCTCTGGCAGACGTCGTCATACTGCTTCACTCAGGCTTCTCCCGAGAAACAACCAACTGGATGTGTGTATATAGACACCGAGAAGTATTTAGTTGGCGATGCCAAGATCTGCAAGGTGAGCTGGCGGGCCGGAGACCAGAGAGCCGGACGCCCAGGTCAAGTCCACGAGCGTCTGCTGTGGAACCGGGGAGAGCGAGCGTGGCAGGTGGAGTCTGAAGGCCGTCCCTGGGGGTTCTCTCCTGCTCGGGGATCAGTCTTTTTTTCTGCGCAGGCCTTCGGTTGGTCCGACGAGGCCCGCCCACACCGGGGAGGGCAGCGTGACCTGCTTTCCTCAAGGTCGAACAACTTCAATGTCAAACTCCTCCTGAAGCATCCTCAAGGAAACATCCAGAATAACGTTCAGTTACATATCTGAGCTCCATGGCCCAGCCAAGTGACAAATGAAATTAACCATCACACACATGCATGCGCATACACACACACACGCACACACACACACGCGCGCATGCATATTGTATAAATGCATAAATCATTATACATTATATAAATATATAACTAGACATCTCCATGTACATATGATATACATGATTTTACATATAAACGTTGTCCTTTTTTTGCAGATGTGTAAATAACATTGTTGATCATTTGTTTATCTTGGCTTTGAGTTTCTAAAAACCAGAAAACGAGGCTTAATTCGTCTTCATAATATTTTTCCACATAGCTATGCCCAGTTCTCCACCGACGTTCATGTTTAAGCAATGCTTCTTGCAACTGATCAGGTCACAGGGAGAGCGGCACCCCAGGGCCCGCGTGCGATCTGGCCGGACTGCCCAGCGTCTGCACGTCGCCGAGACCCGCTCTGCAGCCAGCTGAGGACGGGCGCCCATGACAACCTCCCGTCGCCGCGGTAATCGCCGTTTGCCTCTGCGCTTCCTGACCCTTCGGTGTCTTTTCCTCATCGTGTTCCCGCTCCCCGATGTGGAGGACCCCGTCCCCGCCGTACCTCTGCTGTGCAGCAGGGCAGGGAGGCAGCCCCGGAGGTGGGCACTTAGCAGCAGCTGCAGGGGCTCCGACAGGACATCTCGCCCAGGGCCAGCCGAGAGGAGACCCCATCTGCACCTCCAACTCCCGCCATGATCTACGGTCTCAGCCAGAAGGTGCTTCCTGGCGACCACATTGGCTCTTAGGTTCTTAGGGCCACAGCTGCGCCCCCCTCAGGCTCCCCACTGCAGCCTTAGTCCTCATTCTGTCTCCTGCATGGTTGTCGGGATCACCCTGGATGGACCTCGACCAGTCTCGGTGCTGACCAAAGGCTGTTGACGGGCATTGTCCTTGGGGACCAACCCCATAACCTTGACAGGCCGAGGCGGAGATGTGCTCATCGGGCATGAAAGCAAAGGCGGGGAGGGGGCAGTAGCTGGAAGCGGAGGGGTCCCGACAGGGCCAGGGTCCCTCGGCAGGAAGCCCCGCCCCGGTGCGAGGCGGATCAACGCGGCTGCGATCTTCCGGGGGGAGACGGTGGGCAAAAAAAACCTTCCGCCGTTGCAACAGAAGCACAGCAGGGCACGGGCAGCAGCTGATGAGAAGTGACACCGGTCCCTGGAAGCTGGTGACGACTGCTCACTGCTCCACCTCGTGCTTGTCCGTCCCATCCTCGCCCACGTCAGCCCCTTCACGGGGACCCGGACTAGGGAACGTCAGGCGGCACGGCCCAGACACAAAGGAGGGATCATAGAATCGTCACCTTTTTTTGAAGCTGAAATAAAGCTGAGATAATTTGGTCTCATTTTCTCATTGCGTTGACGAGAAAATTAAGACTCAGAAGTTGTCATTTGCCCAAGGTCACATGGCTGGTTAACATCAAGTTCAGACTCAAGGGCCCAGGAAAAAGTATCCATTGTTATGACCCTCCCTCCTTTCCACAGTTTCTAGTAACCGTCCTTGTTGATAAAAGGAGGCCAAAGTCTCATGCAGCAAGACTGTTGCTGTTCACAGGCTCTTTTCCTGACAAAAAGAAGCACACTCTCTCATATTTACGTAGGGCATTTTACTTTCTACAGTGTTTAACCTCATACTCCAACAAGGTGTATCATGTAGGTAAACGGTAAACATGACTTAGTTAAAAAGCCAAAATTGGAATCAAAAGACCAATAACAAAACGAGTATTTTTCCAGAATCACCTTCTACTGACAGGAGCCCACATAACACCGTCTTCCACTCGGAAGCTCCGGCATTGCACCGAGTGCGATGGGAAGTTCACGCTCGGGGTGAACTGCACAGGCCTCCGGCCTTTCCCGGTCAGTCCCGGCATCTCGGCTGCAGGGAGCTGGACCAGAACCACGTGCTCCGATGAAGCGACTCCGGTCCGGAGCCCTGGACAGACACCCTCGGCAGCCGACACCGCGGCTCGCCTGCGGTCCCTTCCCCACCCGCCCTCCAGCCGGGAAAGGTCGGGCTTCCTTTATGAAAGGTGGTGAGGCTTTTACAGAGGCCAAGCTACGGAAGAGTTAGGGACAGCAGAGGGGAAAAAACATAATAAACATACAGAAAATAACACTGGCGGAACTTGTTTACTGGCTGGATACCGGGCGAGGTGGAAAGGTGGGCTCAGGACGTGCCCCAGATGGTACCGGAGTGGCCGGGTGGAGAGTCACAGGCCAGGCATTCGGGACGGGAGAGAAGATGGGCGTGGTTGTAGGCATGTTGAGTTTGGGAAGCTTGTGCTTTACGCCAGCGGCCCCCAACCTTTGTGGCACCAGGGCCCGGTGCTCCTATGAGAATCTGACACCTGATGATCCGAGGCAGAGCTGAGGCAGTGATGCTGGGGAGCGGCTGCAGATACAGATGAAGCTTCATTCTCTTGCCGTCTCTCACCTTCTGCTGTGCGGCCCGGTTCCTAACAGGCTGCGGACCGGTACCAGTCCCTGGCCCCAGGGTTGAGGGCCCCTGCTTTATGCAAGTGGAGTGAGCTCCATCAACCAACCAGATAAACAAAACTGACGCCCAGAAGAGAGGTCTGAGGGGCAGGTGCATGCGGACAGTGATCGGCATGTGGCTTTTACTTATAAGCCTTCAAAACAGGTAGAATCGACCGGAGTCAGCTTCTGGACTGAGCAGAGAATGGAAGGCAGAAGCGGAAACACCGATGTTTAAACCCATAAGGACAAGAGGTACTCAAAGGGAAACCAAGGTCAGACGGTGGGTGGACACGAGGGTGAGTGGAGAGTATCGGGGCCCAGAGCTGATGGACAGAGAATGCCAAGAAGCAGCCAGCGGTGAGCAGAGCTGACCGCAGCGAAGAACCAGCAAGACGATGGGGGAGAGACGGCCATTGCTTAGAAGTGACAAGTCTTTGGTGACTCTATTGGGAGGGGCGGTGGGGTCAGAAGCCAGCTCTGGACTGAGGTGATGGAGATGGAGGCAGAGAGGAGAAGGACCCAGGAGGAGAGACAGAAAGGTGACCTTTTTAAATCTCGACTGTGTTACGTAATGTTTGCGTGCTTCCTTTATTGTCCAAGGTTGGTTTCTGTCCTCGAGCCTGGAAATCGGGTGGGTTGGGCAGAGCCCAGGGTGCTGTGGGCTGAGGGGTGAAGTCACAGGGAGGCAGAGAAGGCTCCAGAGAGGGCGTCTTCATCGCTGCCCACACCGAGAGCCTTCTGCACGAGAGACTGCCATCCGGCGTGACCTTGTCACACCTCCCGTCCTCCTCCTGACAAAACCAGGGTTGGCCCGTTTTCAGCCTTGGTTCTGAGGAGTGTAAATGACAAAATGCACAGTCAAAACACTGCGAGCACCTTGAATTCAGTTCTTATTGTCATTTTATTTTTTATTCGGGGCTCTGCCTGGGATCGTAGTCCTTCCCCTGACTCCGTCAGTTGCTAGCCATAGGGACAATTAGGCGCACTTTTCAGTAAGACCCTCAGGGGTGAAAAGCCAAAGGAGAAACAGCCGGTGAATACACCAATGCAGGACATAAAAAGAAGGATTCTTGAGAAGATTCTGCTATAAAAGATATTATATTTCATACCACATCATATGAATACCACCAGAATCCAATTTTCAATCTATCGGGTCACATTTTATCCTTTGGACAGGACCAATTACGGTCTGGGTGAAACGAGGAATCAGTGGGCCTCCTGGACCCACTGCTCTTCCTCAGCAGGGATCAGGAAGATGGACGTCGGCATCTGACGTGGTCCTTCTCTGGAGGCCATGGGCAGGTAATGACCTCCTGGCTCCCCTTCCCCATCACCTCCCACTCTTAACCCCCCCCCCCCCCGCTGTGACACAGGGTGCATCAGGCGTCTCCTTGCAAGAGGCAGTGGATAAATTAACCCTGAGAGCAACAGCCTGCAGCAAATTAATCCAGGAAGCCATTGATCGACCACGTGGCGGAATTAGAATGCCGATGCAATTTTCGAAAGCTGATTTTAAGTGCAAGGGAAGCCATCTATAAATTTCCCTTTATGACTCTCATGTTCATAATTGATTTCCTGCCGGGAAGCTAGTGCCTTGCCATGCAGCCGGGGCACAGCGAAGAGATCCCGAGGGTGGAGTCAGACAGTGCACATGTGTGACTGCTCCCCTCCAATACCCTCGGGACTTTGGGATTTAGTTTACATTTCCCGACAGCAAGGATGCCAGGTTCTGCGGTTAGCCACCACAGCGTGATAATGGCTCGGTCCAAAGCTGCTTTGAAGAGCACATTTAGCTGGCATGCTCTGTGTGCCTTGGTTCTCTAGGGCAGAGCTGACTCCTCAGAGAGGGGTGCCTTAGTCTGGGTCCCGAGCCAGGAACAAAGACAAGCCAGGGCAGCCCCTTGGGGAACCCACCTACTGGTGGAGAAAGGTGGGTGGC
>JAQQSQ010002060.1:0-11448 GCA_028627145.1 Eidolon dupreanum
CACTTTTACTGCATTGTTTTAAGGATATTCTTACACAGTAAGCAACATTCTATCAAAGAAGCAGGTGAGATAGTTATCAGATTTGGCTTAGGTCACCTTCATTTCTTTTTGCACATAGTACTAACAAATGTCAATTTCTGAACACTAATCTTGGATTTGAGTTTTATTTTACATAAAAGTAATTGGTTCTCATATTGCATTGAAAATCTCAATGCTTTCAAATCAAAATTAGGGCCCCGCTTAGAGAAATTTGTCATATATTAATAGGTTTTATAAAAGCAGGAGAATTTTTTTAATCATTCATGTATGTAAAAGGAAAACAAATTTTTTTTGATAATTTTTCTTCTTCCCTGTTGTAGTTTTTGTCAATAAGACTATATACATAGCACTTTTATGGAGCTTTATTGTTTGTGACTATGTACTTTTGAGATTATTAAGAATTATTAATCTATTTTTAAAGTAAAAGTAAAAATTCTTTTTGAATTTGCTGTAAATCAACCACTATGGGAACTCAAAATGCTTGGAATGTTTTTTAAGTTCTCAAACTCAAGACAAAAGTTTGGCATATTATCTATTTTTCTCACAAGGTCAAAAGATTCCTTTATTTTTCCCAAGAGAAACAAGTTAAAGTGAAAGGTAAACACTGAAAAGTATTAGTAATATAAAAGTTTAGCCCAAGAGCAGAGATAAAATTTGATAATAAAGAACTGAACCAGAACAACAACCAAACAATTCTTCAATTACCTAGTTTTATTTTCACGGTCATTTAGATCTCCCTCATATTTTCATATATCTGAAAAACATGTATGTACCCATCCCAAGTTCCCACTTTTTTTTTTCTACCATTGATATGTTGTCTCTTAGGAAAATTAACTAGATGTGATTCATAAATTAACATTCATTAATTAGCCTTTAAATCTTGAGAGTATTTAAGTCTTTGGACAAATGCATACTAATTTGCAATGTAATACACTTTATGAGATAAATGATTTCTCATTATTAATCAAAACAACAAAACAGAAATGAGTGTTTCAGCTCCAAATAAATCTGCAAACTCCTAGCCAGATGTGCACAGTGAACAAAACATTATATTTTCATCAAAGGACTGAGAAATCCTTAGCAATGAATAGAACCTTGGCAATTTACACTGCTCATTAAAAAACAATGGCCAATGCCCCAGCTGGAAGAGTAGCCAGTTGAACTAACAATGTGGAACTAAAGCATTTTCCAAACAAAACAAACCATGCATGGCCTTTTAGCTAAAGGTATAACTCCTCAATCAATGAAACAAAGCTCTAAGCATTAAATGAGAACTTAGGAAACATTTTTATTATAAAATAATTAAAAATTAAAATTAAAGAGATGAATTAGAAACTCAAAGATATAAGAAAGTGATTAGAGAATGTAGAATTTTTATTTCAATGTTTTATAAATTTATAAATAGGTAGGGTACATTGAAATTATTTGGATCATATAACAGGAGACCCTAAAAGTGTATTAATTATTAATTTCCAAATAAAAAAGACTAGATGCAGGATACAAAATCAATTTATAAAAACCCACTGTGTTCTTATATACTAAAAATAAAATTTCTGACAAAGAAATTAAAAAAATAATTTCTTTGGCAATTGAAACTAAAAGAATAAAATACCTATAAATAAACTTAACAAAGGATGAGAAGGATTTATACACTAAAAACTATAAAATATTATTTAAAAAAGTTGAAGAAGACACAAAGAAATGGATATTCTGTGTTCATAGATTGAAAGAATCAACATAGTTAAAATATACAGCTTTAATGCAATCCCCATCAAAATCCCGATGGCATTTTTAAAAGAAATAGAACAAAAAATCATCAGATTTGCATGGAATAACAAAAGACCTTGAATAGCCAAAGCAATCTTAAGAAAAAAAAAAGAACAAGGCCAGAGGTATTACACTGTCTGACTTTAAATTATACTGCAAAGCAACATTAATCAAAACAGCATTGTATTGGCAGAAAAGCATAGACCAATGGAACAGAAATAAACCCACATATACATGGTCAAATAATTTTTGACAAAGGAGTCAAAAACATACAGTGGAGAAAAGAAATTCTCTTCAATAAACGGTGCTGGGAAAATTAGAAAGCCATGTGCAAAAGAATGAAACTAGATTGCCATCTGTCACCATACACCAGAATTAACTCAAAATGAATCAAAGGCCTAAATATAAGACATGAAACAATAAATTACATAAGAAAAAACAGGTACTAAACTCATGGACTTTGGACCTAGAAAAGATTTTATGAGTTTGACATCAAAGGCAAGGGAGGTAAAAGAAAAAATAAATGAATGGGACTATATCAAACTATAAAACTTCTGCACAGCATAAGAAACCATCAACAAAACGAAGAGACAATCAACTGAATGGGAGAAGGTATTTGCAAACAATGCCTCCAATAGGGTCTAATATACAAAATATATAAAAAACTCATACAACTCAACAACAACAACAACAACAACAACAACAACAACAAACAGATAATTCAATTAAAAAATGGAGAGAAAGCCTGAACAGACACTTCTCTCAAGAAGACATATAAATGACCAAGGGATATATGAAAAGATGCTCAATTTCATTAGCTAGTAGGAAAATGCAAATCAAAACCACAACAAGATACCACCTCACAGCTGTTAGAATAGCTATTATCAATAAGACAAATAATAACAAGTGTTGGAGAGGTTGTGGGGAAAAAGGAACCCTCATACACTGCTGGTGGGAATGTAAATTGATTCTGCCACTATGGAAAACAGTATGGCAGTCCTTCAAAAAATTAAGAATAGAGTTACCATATGACCCAGCAATCCCTCCAAAAAATTTGAAAACATTTATCTGTAAAGATATGCACCCTGATATTCATTGCAGCAGTATTTACGATGGCCATTCAATAGAGGATTGGATAAAGAAGTGTGGTACTTATATGTACAATGGAATATTTTATATAAGTAATGGAATATTATTCAGCCATAAGAAAAGATAAAATACTGCCATTTGTGACAACACGGATGGATCTTGAGATTATCACACTAAGTGAAATTAGTCAGACAGAAAAAGTCGAAAACCATATGATTTCACTCATATGTGGGATATAAAACTGAAAGCAACAAATGAACAAGACAAACAAAAACTCATAGACACAGACTACAACTTAGTGGTTACCAGAGGAAATGGAGGGAGGTGGGAGATCAATAAAGGTAAAAGGAGTCAAATATATGGTGACAGAGAAGATTTGACTTTGGGTCAAATCTTGTTGGTATCTTGTTGGGGTTTTTATTTGCATTTCCCTACTAGCTAGTGAAGTTGAGCATTTTTTCATATATCTGTTGTTCATTTGTATGTCTTCTTGGGAGAAGTGTCTGTTCAAGCTTTCTGCCCTTTGACTTTGGATGCTGAACAGATGATGCAATATACAGATAAGGCGTTACTGAATTGAATACTTGAAAATTATATAATTTTATTAACCAATTTCACCCCAATAAATTTAATTTTTAAAAGGCTGTATGAATACTTTATAGATAAAGTTAAATTAATCTTTAGATATTTTTGACATATCCCAGAGCTTCATTCTAATACTGCCCTTGGTGAACATACCTTTTTTTTTGCACATAATTAACTACCTTCAAAGCAAAAAATAAACAAACAAACAAACAAACAAAAAATGCACAAAAATCTCTTGTGAAAACACATTGACTCATTAATCTTTATGACCATCCTATCCTTACCCTGGTACGAGCATTACTATAATCAGTATTATGCACTACTTTGTATCACATACTACTTTTTTCATTTTACAATTATGGACTTATTGTACTATGTCCCTATACATATTTAACATTTTAAAAATAATATACTATTCTAAAAATATACTAATAGTTAATAATAGTTTGGGAAGTTATTCTAACTTTTTTCTCTCTGACCCATGACACACAAATCTATTACAGGTTTTTCTATTTTACTTCCTACAAAGCTCTCTGATTTGCCTTGTTCTGTTCATCCCAACCCTCATTGTTACTCTGTTAGACTCAACATAAACTCTAAGAGCATTGCAAGAGTTCCTCATCTGCTTGTTTTTAGGGTCCTGTTTGTCAATCCCTCAAATCCATCTCTTGCTCAGATACTAGAGGGACTACTTATATCATAACATCTAAAAGGCCTTAGATTATAAATACCAATATTATTATGAACAAGCTAGATGGTAAAAACATGCTGTCACTTAAAAAAATACAACATATTCTAATTTCCAAGAATGTTTACTTAAACTTAAACTTATTTAGACATATATAGTTTATAATACTTCACTCTTATATATAAAAAGTACATGCAAGAACAATTGATTACAGAATTCCTAAATCAGCTTCACTTTTATAGTCCAATCCTTCTGAGTTTCAATTGAGCTTACAGTTTTGAAATGGAGTTTTCTGTTTAGTATTGTCGTCCTCTATGACATCAAGAGTTTTGGCAGTGCAACATTTAAATCTTAAAATCTTAATTGAATTTTTTATGTGTCAATTAAAAATGAGTGAGGACATACATAGTTTTTCAAATTTTTTTTTAGTGAATAACTAAGCAAATATTGTCCAAAAATAACAATACTCTAAATCCAGAGAGTAAACATGGGAATTAGATTATTTAAGTGAGATAAATCTTTCCAGTCCTATTTCCTAGACTAGATTTCACTCCATTTGACCAGGCCACTGTTGGGACTCTCATTACATGTGTATATAAATCTCTAGTTTCTATAAAATAGTTGCAGAAATGTTTTTCTTTACGCAAAGCATGACTATTTCCAAAAACAAGTGTACAGATAAACTTTTTATAATTTAACCCATATATAAGTATGAAAATAATTGTTTGGTATATTTTAGGCTGGCAAAAAGTCTCTGTAAAGAGAATCATCTTGTTTTGTAAAATTTCTTATCTGTTTTGAGAATACAAATATTATGTGTGCCCAATCAATTATTAATGAAAATTATATTATACATTAACATGTACATTACTTTGTTTAAAATAAAATGTTTTAAAGAATGTTTGTATTTTCCATATTTTAAAAGTTAAGAATAGTATTATATCCAATCAAATATTAAGTTTAAGCTTTATTATACATGGCTGTCTATTTTTTCTTTCTCTCCTTTGTTAATTTTATTGCTGAACTAAAATAGTTAATAGTGTCTATTTTAGTCTGTATCATTTAATGTCAAATGTATGCCTTGAAAGTAAAACAAACATTGAGAGTTGGCTGGTGAAATAATGAATTATTAGTTGAATTTAACTTCTATAGTTAAATAAAAACATAATTCACGTCAATAATGATAAAAACAGCATATAATATTGTGTCACCAAGTTTTTAACTTTTAAAATCTTGACTTTAATGTATAATAGCATATATTTAATTACCTTTGAAGAAAAAGTTATTTTTAACAGATGATGCAGTTAAAATTACTAAAAATGTTTGCAAATATCATCAGTTGGGAATTCTCAAGAGATTATTTTCTCAAAGACTCTGAAATTATTGAATTAATATATGAAACATTTTTTTATTACAAAAGGCTTGCCAGTTTTTTTTCCTGGTGTAGTCCAGAAAAGGGATTGGAATTAAACAATTTGAGTGGATATTTAGTATTTTAATATCTTATAAGATTTATCTGACAAATAAATATACAAAATAAGTTAAATGGAAGAGAATTTGGAATCATAAAGGTGAATAAGGATATTAATGATGCAATATAGTTAGAAATAATAAGGAGCTACAAACTAGAATCTAGCTAAGAAAATTTATATTATGTATATAAATTATATGTAATAAATAATATGTATAAACATTGGTAACTAAAGATATAAGTATTCAAGTGAAGATATTTGAATACATGGTAAAATTAGGTCAATTGGTTGCTGTAAATTGTAAAAGTAGAGAAGTTAAAGGTAGTTCTATTTAGGAAAAAGATTACTTCAATTCTCTATATATTCAACTTTTCAATTTTTTAATAGCAACGTTTATGATTTTAATTTACAAATGTTTACATACTAAGTGCTAGAAACTCAAAAATTAATAATTTGTCCAGGTAAAATTTCTAGTAGATTAAAAAATGGTTCTGGTAATATAGATTTGAAATTAGAGTATCTGAAAATAGTAAGAAAGCTAGACTAGTCAAATGATAAACAAAGATGATGAAAGTTTTGATAAAATACTGAAAGGCAGAAGACAAACAGTAAGAGTAGAAATAAAGACCATTGCCTTTGGCAGAGTATGAGCTCCACAACATAATAATAGTGTAATTGCTATGAGCCTGAAAAAATAAATAAAATGAGTATAATAAAAAAGTTTTGAGACTCAAACTAGATATTCCACTAAAATGTTAAGTATAGCGTTCAGAAAATAAACTTTTGAAAATTATTAGGTTATTTTACAGAGGTTAATTTCAGGAAAGCAGTAAAAAGTAAAATCAGATTTTATATTTATATTTATCAGATTTTATATATTTATATTTACCAGCTATTATATTTAAATAATCTATTAGATTATTTTAAAATTCTTTCTTAAATTAAATTTATTAGCTAGCTAATAAAATCAAGTTTCAAGTGTAAAATTCAATAATACATCATATGTATATTTTATTCAAAAAATTGTCATTAGTGTCATTGCTGAAGATTCAGAGGTTTTATAGGATACGTGTTCAGGCATAAAAGTTTTTGATAGTGTGTCATAAGATTGGTTTAATACATACAATAGAATATACTAAACCAGATAGCTGCTATAGTTTTACCATCTCAGTAATAATACAAATTTGGAGGAATAAAAACCAAAATTAAATCAAACTTCATCTTGAAATATTTCTGTAAAATGCTATTAGTATTAAGATGTTGGCTCTGTGGGCAAATTATCTAGCTTTAATACTTTAGGTTTCCATTCTGACTCTAAGGGTATTAATGGTCAAACTATGATAAATAAATATTCACACATATTCCTTCCAATTTAGAGCTTATAAAAAAATTAGTTTGCAGTTCCTCCTCCACTATTCCACCCACGAAGACTCAATAGCAAAAATGCTCATTATTTTTTCCATAATTAGGACATAATTCTCTCTAATCATGGAAATTCTGTATTCTCTCCCATAGCATCTCTATCGAATTTTATTTTCAAAATACTTAGAAACTCAACTGAGCTATATTAATGGCTTACTGTTATGTTGTAGAGAGCTGTACTGAAGTATCTCCATTTCTTATCACTTGAAAAAACCACCCATCAATCATTCTCTTTTAAAAAAGGAAAAAGGAAACTATCACCCTATATTTAAGCTGGTTTAAATTATAAGTTATTTGACATATGCCAACAGGTTAACATTTAAGGATGGTATGTCAGCTTTCCTCACTGCCGTGTTTTGCCATTTATAACTAATAGAGATGACATATTAAATGATATGTCCTTTATTAATACAAAAGATAAACTTCATCCAGAATAATCAGAAATTGGACTTGAGACATAGTTTGATAGAAACTCCATATTTTCACATCGTGTTCCTCTTGGTCATTTACCATATTTTACCTTGTACTATCATTTTCCTGTTTATCTATCTCTTAATATTAAATATTTAAAGAATTTTAATTCATTCATCTTTGTTTACCCCTAGAACCTGCATAGTTAATTTTTGGTAAATATTTGTTAAATGAAGCAAGATATAGTACATTCATGTTCATGCAGGCTGGCAATTTAAAAACTAAGTTGTGTATTCCTTGAAATCAAGAACTGCGTATTTTATTTCTGTATTCCTGGCATCTCAGAGACTGTTTGCATAAAAAAAATGAATATTTTTCCAGAATAATTGAGTACTTTGATGGAAATAAAACACAGGTCTTTTGAAAGTATTGATGAAAGTTGAAGTTGCACAGGTAGATTAGGTAATATTTGAGGTTTTAAATGCCACATAAAAGACTTTAAATTTCGAATTGTAGATACTAATTAATATTCCAGGTATGCCACTTAATGAACATCATTAGTCTAATAACTTTACCTCTATAAGCCTCACTTTTCTCCATTAAAATGAAGAAGAGAATCACATAGTTGGCCATCTGTTAAAAGCATAAATTACCAGAAGTTACTTCTATCCAGACACTACTTCATTCTACTTTGGGGTCATTGGGCATGTGATAAGATCAGCAAATACTCAGCATGAGTATCTTTACTTACTACCTTTAGTACAAAGTGCCACTCAACCATGAAAAAGATTGAAAAGAATAAGCCTCTTGCCTGGTTCATTCTTTTGCCCAGATCCCCGGAATGTAATTCAACACTGGGGACTCATCAGTCTCTGCTTTGGGCAGATTAGGCACTCAGATCAGCTTTCTTGAGGGAATGTCTATTTTGTCATGTGCATACACAGTCTTCATCATGGCCATTATTTTTGTGGACTCATTAGGCAAGAGATATGACTTTGGGAGAAAGCACACAGTTATCCACAGGATGGATCATCTAGTCTAGCAGACTGTTGACATTTTATACCAAAGTAGACCTTTCCCTAATGGGAATTTATATAAGACATTCATATCTCTATATTATGTCCATTCTAAAAAGTCCACATATATTCTTATTTTCCAGATCTTCTTGGAGAATACTCCTATCTTGCTTTTTTTTTTCCAATCAATTCATTAGCTACCCCTCATAAATCATTGCAGATGCATATTTCAGGCCATCCTTCCTTCTTTAGGAAGTGAAACATTATAAAGATTTTCCTTCACTAGTGTTTTCATGGGCTGTCACTGAGTCTAGTTGTAAGTAGTGGCAGTCCAATTCCAGCCAATACCAGTATATCTTGAAGATCTAACAGAAAAACAGACTCAAACTTTTCTTACTCCATTAGCTGGTCATGGGAAACTCCCCATGAGGTCATATCTATAGTTGAGGGAGAGTCAGTGAAGCAATAGGAGCAGGTACCATGGGAGTCTAAGCCATCTGTTTATACACTTTATTTGTGCCTTCCTAGACCTATGTGGCCAAGTCTAATTTTCATTTTACAATAGAATGTACTGTGCACATCCAATTTTATGGTTCGGTGGATCAGATCATACAATTCATGATGTGCAATACAAATTGCATAGTTGTGGTACCCCTTGAACAGGTGTTCACTCTACAAACTACCAGTCACAAGGCAGAGCTACATTTCAAATGGAAAATAGTTATTGGTAGATAAATGCATGGTTTAACAGGTCTATGCTGTTATCCATTTATGACAGCTTTCCAGAAGTCTCATACAACTATACCATCTACCACAATATTTTCAATATCATTGGGTCTGCTAGGTTATAAAGCCCAAGTGCCTGGGTAATTTGAGTCATAATCTAGAACTAAAGGAAACTCTTTTCTTGCTTATAGGTCAATTCAGTGCTGAGCCTTGTAGATAAATCAGTAAATGAATCAAAGCAGCATTCTCAAATATGGTATATATTATCTTCAAAATATGAGGCACATTAAGTTGTGTTTTGTTTGTGTCAGGGGTGCAAGGTGAAGCAATGTATTTTTCACTTTAAAGTACACTATTTTTCTTAGCCCCAAATGACTAGACAAGATAACTAGACTAGAAACTTTACCTATGGGGCAGACTCCTAAGGCACCTAGAGCTCTTGCTACTTTCTGTCCTATAAGCATACTGTTATCAATGCAATGGATGAACATGATGTTCTATAAAATATTATGAAGCTCCACATCTCTACAGCCTACAATATGACAGAGAGTGGGGCTTTGACATAGCATAAGGCAAGACTATTTTCCCTACCATTACTTATTTTCTATTCTCCTAAGGATAAGAAGGAAAAGCATTGTTTCTGGGTCAAAAACTGGATAATGGACACTAAGAACCATGTTAATCAGCTCCTATAAAGGTACCACCTTTAGAACTGGAGTTATAATTGGCATCACCATCTGATTGTATTTGGGATCATCCACAGTCATTTCCCATGACATACCTGGCTTTTTCATTGGCCAAATATGAAGAAAATGAGATAGGAATTACCACATTTTCCTTTTTATTTTAATTTTTTTCACTTATCTTCCCATCCCCTCCTTTTGTTAATCATCAATTGATTATACCTATGGGTCTATTTACTGTTTTATTTTGTTTATTCATTTGTATTGTTTTTTATTTAATTTATTGAGATGATATCTGTTAATAAAATTATGTAGGTTGCAAGTGTATAATTCTATAATACATCATATGTATATTGCATTGTGTGTTCACTACTCAAAGTTAAAATTCTTCGTGTCACCATGTTGGACACTCTTTACCCTTATTTACCTCTCTGCTCCCTTCTTTCCCTCTGATAACCACCAAACTATTGTCTGTGTTTATGAGTTTTTGTTTGTCTGTCTTGTTTGTTTATTGCTTTCAGTTTTATATCCCATGTATGAGTGAAATGATATGGTTCTCAACTTTTTCTGTCTGATTTATTTTACTTAGCATGATAATCTCAAGATCCATCCATGTTGTTACAAATGTTTTTTACAGATTCCAAATATAAATGAAATCATACAGTACGTCTTTCTCTGTCTGACATATTTCACTTAGCATAATACTCTCTAGGTTCATCCATATTGTCTCAAATGGCAAAATTTTATTCTTTTTTATAGCTGAGTGATATTTCATTGTATATATGTGCCTCATCTTCTGTATTCCTTTACCTACCAATGGAAACCTAGGTTGCTTCCATATCTTGGCTATTGTAAATAATGCTGCAATGAACATAGGAGGTGGGGTATATGTTTTTCCTAGTGTTTTTGTTTTCTTCTGATAAATACCCCAAAGTGGAATTGCTAGGTCATATGGCAGCTCTTATGTACTTATTTCTATAATTTTCCCCAGGGATACAGTATTGCAATTTCAGAAGGAGGTACAGGTGGTAGGGTATTTCAGAGACTTATACTAGGCCCTTCATATCGTAAAAGTCCTCACACTAGCTGGGGAACTCATGTGGTTTTCTGCCAGATGTTATAGATCTATATGCTGAGACTGGAAACATAACAATGGGAATGGTCTGTAAGACTGACTTGAATCACAATTCCATTGATCTCTTGACTCTATAAATCCTCAGACCAATGAAACATAGTGTCTTTTCAGTTCTCTGGAGATTAACATCAATTTAGAGACAATATATTTTATATCCTAGAAATTCTGAGTACTATTCATTGCCCAGTGTGAAGCTGTACTAGTAAATGACCACAGGTTCCTCTGGGGAAATCTAGAAAGATTTGCAGGATTTACTTGTAGCCAAGATAGGTACAAATGTGTTCTGTTGTAACTGTAAAAATGTATTTTAGGTGGAATAGTTATGAAAAGGATTAAAACGAAGCATAATTTACCTCAAATATTTTTGACCACTCTTCCCATACTGACAGTTTTGTAAGGTATAAATCTCATCATT
>JAQQSQ010002061.1:0-11448 GCA_028627145.1 Eidolon dupreanum
ACCTCCAATATTCAGATAGGTAAATAGGAGAGGGATGGTACCACCTCAGAGGGTTAAATGAGATAAGGCCAGGAAAGGGTTTAGCCCAGGCCAGGTACGGAGTGAGTTCTGAACGGTGAGCTGCGTTATTTACCCTTGAGTCTGCTGGCTCCGGGCCATCGGGCCGCAGAAAAACGCAGCTCAACCCCTGGAGAGTAACCGCTTCTGCGCAACTGAGTTCCTGTCTTGGGGAAGCTCAGTTGATGGCTGAGGTTTGAGCTGAGCCCTGGGGCCCGCATGGCCAGCCTTACTCTGGGGCTGGGGGCCAAGAAGCCAAGAGCGTTTCCGGAGGCGTTTTCCAGAGATGCGCACCCAGGCCACCGCGCGGGCACCCAAGAGCGTACCAAGGGCCTCCAAGGTCAACGTGCTGGGCCAGGCAGGGGAGCGCAGAGGTGGGGCCTTTGCTTTGGGGGAGGCTGAGTTCAGGAGGGTGGGCGAGACGCAGAAAAGGCATCCCGGAGGCAGCGCCCTCCAAGAAAACGAGATGCGAGACAGGAAGCAAGCACACCCCCCCCCCCGCCCCGCAACGCCGGAGCGGGACCCCGCCCGGGCGTGCGAGGCGGCCTTGGCACCCGCACCAGTCCCGCCCCGGCCGCCCCGCCTCTCCCCGCAGGTGCGCAGCGTGGCGGTGACGCACACCTTCCGGATCGCCAAGGCCCGCGCGCAGCTCGGCTACGCGCCCGCCAAGTTCAGCTTCGCCGACGCGGTGGAGCGGTACGTGCGGTCCACGGCCGCGCCGGCCCGCGGGCCCGCCGCGCGGACGCGCCTGCGGCTGCTGCTCGGGCTGCTGCTGCTCGCCGGGCTGCTGGCCCTCGCGCTGCACGTCTCAGGCCTGCAGCCGTCCGTCATCTGACCGCTCGCCTCCCGCCTGGCCCAGGCCCTGCCTCGCCCTGCGTCCTTGCACCCGCCCCTGCGGCGCCCCGGACTTGGGCCCCACGCACGTCTCGCCCGGTGTCCTGGGCCAGCCCCTGCCCCTTGAGCCCTGCCCGGCCCCCTGGGCCAGGTTGGCATGTGGCACTGCGGAACAGCCCTCAGAGGCGTGATTAATGAAATAACAATGAGTATGAGTTTGAGTGCGACGCGGCTGCCTTGTTTGTTCCGTCGCCTGGGGACTTGGTTTCCGGCCCTTGGTAGGCCGTTTGTGAATAGTTGTTGAATGAATAAATAAGCGAATGGCCCCCAAACCAAGACCGAAGACCAAGCAGGGGGTGGCTCAATGAAGCTGGGACCTCAAGGTTGATTCCCCCACGTGAGGCGGGCCCCCTGATCCCCCAGCCCCTCCACAGGGACAGCTGACACCGTTTCTGCCAACAAGTTTCTGGAGTCGGCGGCAGCTCTCCAAGGCACACGGAGCGTGACAGAAAAAGACCCCCCTAACTCAGGTCACCATTAAAATCACCCCCACCCACCTCTTGCCCCTGGGGAGTAAAAAGGCCTGCTCCCTGTGGCCTGAGACCTCGAAGCATTAAATTAAAGACGCAGGCAGACTGTTAGGAACTTTTCAAAGTATCTCAGATGCTTTCTCCTGGACATAGGATGTTTTATTTTTTTTTAGGTAGCAGGATTGGTTGGTTTGTGTACCAGGCTAGAGAGGGAGAGGGCCTGCGCAGCAGTTTCCCGGCCTCCCCCAATCCCATTAAAAAAAAAAAAAAAAAAAAAAAAAAAAAAAGGAGAGCTTCAGAAAGCGGAAGAGGGAAGAGGGATAGGAGAGAATGACACCGAGAGGGTGAAAAGTTGAAAGATGGAAAAGAGAAGCCTTCACGGGTGTGGCAGCGGTGGGATTCGAACCCACGCCATCGAAATGACTGGAGCCTAAATCCAGCGCCTTAGACCACTCGGCCACGCTACCTCCCGGAGGCTGGTTTTGCCACTGAGACTCTATTAGTGCAATGACGCAGCGCGGCACGTTCCGTGGCCCGCCCCTGTGAATGTGCGCATGCCCGGTACCGGCTCTCTCCGCGAGCCCCGCCCCTGCGGATGTGCGCATGCCCGATGTCGGTGTTTGAGCATCGGGATGTCCCCTGGCGTCTCGGGGTCCTCCCCGGCGTCTCGGAGTCACGGTACTCTCGCGACCCACAGCTGTGACTACAGTCAGAACGCGGCGTTAGAAAGCAGGGGAGACTCCCTCGACATTAAACATTAGTGTTCCGTCCTCAGGTATGTGTGCCTCTGGACTTCCGCCGGCGTGGTACGCCGCCTGCGGCCACCAGGGGGCGCCGCCACTCCTTCCACGGGAGCACGGCCAGGTCCCCACCTGCGGGCTGTGCACCCCCGCCTCCGTCGCCTTGCGTCCCCCCGCACAAAACACACAGCTGGCCCCCACTTCCGCCTCCCAGCAGCGTTAGCAGTTTGCACATCTACTTCAAGCATTCTCAGACGACAAACGAACGCTACAGATTCGCGTCCCCTTCGATGTCCCCACGCACTCTTTCCCTCCCTCCCTCCCTCCCCCGCCCCCCGCCTCGGGAGTTTCCATTCCTCTTTAGTCCACTTTTCTTTTTTCCAATTCCACATACACACAGGCTTACCCCTTCCGTGCACGTTTAAGGAAAATGAAAAGCCAGCGTGGTAAAGATAGGTGAGTGGGTGTGGTTAGCTGCACAATGCCCCCTTGTGCCCAATGCCCACATCGAAATCCCCAGAACTTGTGAATAGGGTACTTTGTGTGACAGAAGGGACTTTGCGGACCTGATTAAGTTGGGATCTCCAGGTGGGGAGAGTATCCTGAGTTGTCCAGGTGGTTCCAATGTCATCACAAGGGTCTTTATAAGAGAGGCGGGATTAGAGACCACGTGAGGACGGAAACAGGTCCAGTGGTGCAGCCACGAGCCACGAGCCAGGCAATGCCCGCGGCCTCTAGAGGCTGGAAAAGGTCAGGGATCCTGTTCTTCGCCAGAACCTCAAAAAGGAACACGAGGTGCCTGACAGCTTGATTTCAGGACTTCTGACCTCCAGGACTGTAAGAGAGCTGTTTTTGTAGTTGTTTTGTTGTTTTTTAAGCCACTAAATTTGTGTGATTTGTTAGAGCAGCAACAGAAACCAATACAATGGGTAAACCCCCCAGCTGGGGGACCCCACAGCCTGAGGCCTTACCGGCTGTGTCACCTTAGGAAAGTCCCTTCTCACTGGGCTTCAGTCTCTCGTCCCTGTAATAGGGTGATCGTATCAGCGCCCACCTCACAGAATTCGCCATGAGAATTAGATTCATTCATTCTGCAAATACTTCTTGAGCTCCTACCATCATGTATCAGGCACTGTTCCGGGCACCCGGCCACACTGGAGTAGGTTCACTGTGGTGATGTGTGTCTCGCACTTAAACAGATCCCTGGCTCGTGGCGAGGGGGTCATGGTGAGCCCGGGACCCCAGCGCTGCACCCCCTCCCCGAACCTCTGCCGTGCTCACCGCAAGGGTCCTTACGCAGGTGCCGGGTGCGGATCGCGCGGGGATCACGCCGCGGTGTTCCACGCACACCGCCACGCCCCCTGCCTCAAGCACGCATGAGCCTCCCCCAGGGTGATGACGGGCCCTGCTAGAGGGTCTCCTCCAGGTGGGCAGGCCATGGCGTCCACTTCACCCAGTGCCGTGTCGCCAGGACCTAGCACCGCGTTTGCAGCGAGGCTTTGCCCTGAACCAGGGGTTCTCCGTCCTTGGTTAAGGTCACTCCGTCTTGCTGTGTGGACTTGGACGAAGCGAGAAGCGCAGGTTTCTGGCTGGAGCCGCCCACCACGGCGGCGGCGAGCAGAACTTTGATCTGGAAGCAGCTGGACTAAGACCTGATCTGGAAGCTCAGCCCCTGTGGCCCCACAGAGGAAGCAGGGGCCTCTCCAGGTAGTCAGTCCCGCCAGGTGACTCGGCCTTCCCCAGCAGTCGACCATTTGCAGCAGCCGCCCCACCCCTCCCGAGGCGCTCTCTGATAGGTGAATTCAGGTAGACATTTACCTGCACCTACCAGGCCCAGGAAGGCAGAAAGCAGGTCTTCTTGGAGAATAAGAGCTGTTTCTAGAGTTCTCAGAACTCTCACGGCAGGGGCTTCGCCTACGGAACAGAAATCCAGGGGAAGCGTCGGGGGGAGCTCATGTGCCCCCCTTCCCAGCGCTTCCTCCCGCCCCAGCGGGCTGACTCAGCTTCTCTGGTTTTGTGCCTTCCAAGGCCGCTCCTCTGCAGAGCTGGCCCTGCCAGACAGGGGTAGGGAGGCCACAGTAACCAGAGCAACTGGGTTCTGTTTAGTTTTTGTTCTTCTTTTTTTTTTTTTTAAAGTGACATTTAAAAATAACTTTTGCAAAAGTAATACATGTACCTTGTTGAAACCCAAGCAAAGAAAGAAAGGCACAAATGAGAAAATAAAATCACCTTTAATTTTTCCACCAGGTGAAACTCTCAGCACTTTGGTAAAGGAAGGCATGGTTGACATTTTAAATTTGAAATGTAGTTTATGGCTATGCCACCCTGAACAAGCCCGATCCCATCTGATCTCGGAAGCTAAGCAGGGTGGGGACTGGTTAGTACTTGAATGGGAGACCACCTAGGAAGACCAAGTGCTGTAGGCATAAAAAATAAAAAATAAGGGATTGTAAGCTGACAAGGTCCTTGCAATCTGTGAGGTCAACCCAGTGTTGTCTTGCCTTAAAAAAATAAAAATTTAAAAATTTAAAAAAATAAACATAAATTTGAAATGGAATGCACGCTCAGTGTGAATTTTTCCCAAATGTCCAGTCGTGTATGTACAGTCACAGGGAAACTCCCTGACCCCTGCCCCCCTTTACGCCCACACCCCACAGCTCAGAAGTGACGGCTGTGAGGACACACCACTTAGCCACAGCCCTCCGGCCCTCTCTCCTCCGGGTGGAACCAGAGGCTCCAGCCGGCCCCACCCGAGCCCTGGGGCTTGCCTCGCATGAGGGGAAGAGAGGAACGCACTGCCCACATGCGAGGACAGACTGTTAGGTGGCGTGATGGTGACTACCTCCGGCCCCTCATGCTATAGGGCAGGACGGAGGTGACTTCCCCTAAGTCCCCTGGAGGCTGAGGGGCCCCTTCCCTCAGGGCTCGCAGTGTGCTGGTTTGCGCTGTTCCTGAGACAGCCCGTCGTCTCTCCCCAGGCCAGCATGTAAGGCGCTTCCCCTTACCTGGGGCAGGTCACGCCCCAGTATACTCCATGCACCCCGCCCTGTCCTCTGTAATCTTGGGGCCTGCCACGTGGTGTGGCACATGTGCACATCTCCATCCACCTCCCAAGCGCATGTCTCACATGTTAGTCCCTGGTACACTCTGAACGACAATGGGGTTGTCACCCCCTTTCTCTGGTCTCTCAGCCCGGGGGAATTTTATGTAACACTGTAAGACAGAAGAGTGGTCACTTCATAGCATTTTCGAGTCTTCCTGTAGCTACAGGTGGGCCATCGGATGACTGCGAAGGGCTTTATTTCTCATGCCCAGTAGGCCCGGGACCTTCTGGGCCAAGGAGGTGAGCCGAGGACCAGTAGGTGAATGCTACCAGGTACCAGACATTATTTAACGTGCTTGACCAGGTCAGGACAACGCCCGGCAGGCTGGCCTGGGGAAGGACAGTGGCCAGATCTAGGAACCAGCATGTAGTAGGAGGCGGGGGAGGGGCGCTGCGGGGGAGGGGCACTGCTTCATGTCAGAAGGAATGCCGGTTTTGATCACAGTCTTGAAGGGGGCTCTGCGGGAAGACACCCCCATCCTGGCCCAGGTCCAGACACATCATGGAACAGTCTCTCCTCCACTTCTAGACGTTTCATGGAAATCATACAATATGTTTCCTTTTGTGTGTGGCTCCTTCCACTTAGCATGTTCTTAAGGTTCATCCACATTGTATCAAGTATCAGTGTTTTATTCCTTTTCACTGCCAAGTAATATTCCACTGTGTGCATATACCACATTTTAATCATCCATTCTTTTGTTGATGGACGTTTGTGTTGTTTTCACCTTTTGGTTTATAACGAATAATGCTGCTATGAACATTTGTGTATAACTTTTTGTGTGGAAGTGTGTTTTCATTTCTTTTGGGCATGTACCTGGAGATGGAATTGCTAGGACGTGTTTAATTTTTTTGAGGCGCTGCCCAACTGTTTTCTACTGCTGCTAAGCAGTGTGTGAGAGTTTCACTTTCTCCACATTCTTGTCAACACTTTTTATGATCTGACTTTTTCATTACAGCCATCCTAGTGAGTGTGGTTTTGATTTGCTTTTTTTTAATGGCTAATGATGTTGAGTATCTTTTCATGTGCTCATTGGTCATTTGAATATCTTCTCTGAAGAACTGTTCAAATCTTTTGCCCATTTTTAAAAGTGGGTTATTTATCTTTTTATGAAGAGTGGTAAGAGCTTTTTATATATTTTAGCTCCAAATCCCTTATCGAATAGGACTTGTGAATATTTTCTCCCATTCTCTGAATTGTCTTTCCACTTTCTTGATGATGTCTTTTGCATCCTGTGGATTGAGGCCCATGGAGGGATGGGGAAAACTCAAACTCCTGTGGGCAGGGAGAGGGATTTTTAATAGGGGTGGTCATTTTGTCCATCTGAGCTTGAAGAGGTGGTGTTTGTCCGTGTGACAGAAGGAAGGGCAGGCTTCAAGAGAAGGGTGTAAGGCTTGGGACTGGACTGTGCCAACAAAGGGTGCCCTGTGAAGAGTCTGTTCCTCCCCAACGTTAGACTATAATGTTGAAGGTACAATTTTGTTCCTCCTATATTTAATTCTCTTGATTTACCCCCCAAACTCTTCGATAAAGTCTGAACAGCTTTGTGTGATGGTCAAAGGAGGTGATGAAGGACCCAGCACTAACCGAGAATGACCTAATCCGCATCTCCTTGCCGAGGCCACCCAGGACACCTATCTTCCGAAAGCTACCGGAGGTGACGCCTACTCCTCCTCCTGAGCTCCACTCAAATGCCATTTCTTCAGAGAAGCCTTCCTGACCAGGTTTGCCTTCATAATCTCGCATTGCCCCCTGCACTTCCCACTCAGCGCTCCTCACAGTTTGTAATGGCATGGAGTGACCGTTTGAGATATTTCTGCCTTCTGTTTTCCTACCCTTAGCTCTCTTAAGGCAGGCCTTACCCCAACCCCTTGCACGATACTTGGCACATAATTAAGAATGAAGGCCCAGAAACTCTAACTTACTTCCTACCAGCTCAAGGACTCTGCTGTTAAAGACCCAGAGTAGAATCTCATTGGCCTGGCTTGGGTCACGTGCTCATCCTAGGACCAATCACTGGTGCTAAAGGGATGGAATATGCTGATTGGCCAGGTCTGGCTGCATGTCCACTCTTGGAGCCCAGGACACAGAGAGGGCTATTCACATGAACTGAGAATGCGGGTTGGGGTCGGGGGGCTGGTTCCCTAAAGACAGATCAAGATGCTCGTGCAAAGAAAGGGGACACTTGCTGGGCAGATAGAAATTACAGAGGCTCAGAGAAGTTAAATAAGTTTCCCAAGGCCACGGGGCTATAAGGAGTGCAGTCTTCTTTTTGGGGGGGACGGGGTGTTTGGTCTGGCTTTGGGCTCGGACAGACGAACTTAGACTCTTTGTTTCTGTTCCATTTTCCCGTGGTCAGAATTTCAGGTGTGCTTCTGTCTTTTGCCAAAAGCCAGAGGAGTTTTCTCAAGTTGACCAGAAGAGCCGACACTTTGAAACAAACTAGTATCTTCTAGATTTTGTATCTTCCAAAATTCGTAGCACAGAGGCCAAACGGTACAAGTCAGTGATGGGTTTCAAGGCCATTTCTCTTTTTTTTTTTTCATCCTGCCACCACCTTACGAGACGCTGCCTATTTGGTACCCCACCTCAGCATGCCTCATCCTTGAACCCATGCCCTGGTAAGGTTAAGGACCTCACTGTCCCGAGGGAATCTAAAGTTTCAGGGGCCTCAAAAACTGAAGAGTCAGGCTCAGGGAAGGACGCTCGAGGGACCAGCATGCACCCAGACCTGGGTTAAACCGTGGGTCTGCCGCTGACTAACTGTGTAACCTTGGGGAGGTCACTTAACCTGCCTCGGTCTCCCGTGTATGAAGTGGGGACAGTGAGAGGGTTGCGATGAGAAGGAGGGCGCATGGCTGTGAAGGATTCGCACAGCGCCTTGTGCAGAGGGAATGCCCCGTAATCATCAGCACGTACTGCTTCCCCTCAGAGGCACGTCAGCGGGCACGGTGAATGGCAGGTGGTGGCACGGCGAATGGCAGGTGGCTCTTCACCCCAACTGGTGTTGAGGAGCAAACGGGGCAACAGATAAAAGTCCACCTTCGTTAGGGAAAACGTAGATGCAGTCGACCCTTGGACAAAGCGAGGGTCGGGGTGCCGACCCCAAAGCAGTCGAAAATCCGTGTATCACTTTTGACTCCCCCAAAACTCAAGTTGTCCCTTGGCATCTGGGAGTGATTGGTTCCAGGACTCCCACGGACACTGAAAGCCACAGATGCCCTATATAAAATGACGAGGATCAGTGCGTATGGCTGGCCTTCCACACCCACAGATTTCCAACCGCAGGTCAAAAAGAGTCCGATATTCACCGAAAAAACACCTGCGTCTAAGTGGACCTGCACATATCAAACCGCAGTGTCTCCCACGCGTACCCACGTGCGGGTATCACTCTGCGTCTGCTCGGGTATCACTCTGCGTCTGCTCTGCTTGCACCTGTGGTTCTGGGTTTGCTGGGGCTCACCTTGACACAGCCTCAGCCCCGCCCCTGACTACATGGGGGATCCGGTTACACACGGCTCCAGCCCAGGGATGCTCAACTGAGGACTCTGGGTAGAGGCAGGGAGACATGCCGGCTGCAGCCTTCCCCTCCGCCTCCTGCTCTCTCACCCGCAGGGGCCTTCAAATGCATCTCCCCTCTTACTGCAGAGTAACTCGGCCAGCCCCAAACCCGCAGGAGCCCCGAAACAGAGATGCCCTTTGCCAAGAGGACCGACCACCTTAGAAATCTTTTGGGCAAGTCTGTCTCCATAAGATTGTTTTACGATCTATAAAATAGAGCTAATGAAACCTACCTCACAGGGTTGGTGTCAAGATGAAATGAGATAAATTGCTCCATAACTGTCCTCACTATCATTTATAAGATTTGTGCCATTTCTAAAATTTCACCAGAAAATAACCTGGAGGGGTATAATATCAAAAAATGCACAGTAGTTATCATTACTATTATTTCCTTTTTTTCTTTATACTTTTTCATATTTATCCATTTAATCCACGGGTATTTATTGTGCCAGGCCCTGTGCGAGGAGGTAGGAAGAGAGCAGTGTCCTAGACAGGTAAGGATGTCTAGAAGGGATATTAATCAAACAGTGACAAATAATTGCAATCGTCCTAAGTGCCTAAGTTTTTAAAAGCAGAAATCGGAGTGTGTGGGGGGGAGGAGCAATAGCCTATAGCAAATATTCTCAAATTATGCATAGAACTTAGATCGATCACTGGTGATTAGGGGAAGGAATCGAATGCAGGAACTAGGCGGGCAGCAGACGCAGAACGGGAAGACTGGAGGGTGGAGGGTGGAGGGTGGAGGGTGGAGGGTGGAGGGCGCCCCAGGGCGGGTAGGTGCTGGGCCCGCCCCAGACGTTAGATCCGGGCGCGCTGTGTTCAGCTGACTTTGGAGCTGCGGCCGCGGCGCCCCTACCGGCTGGAGACGCGCGCGGCGGCCGCTGGAGCGGTGACGGCCACGTGAGCGCCGCCAGCCCCAGCCCCGCCCCAGCCCCAGCCCCAGCTCGGCCCCTGCCGGGATCGGACGCCGCGTGCTGCCCGCCGCAGCTGTCCCCGCTCCGCTGGCGGTGGCCCGCGCTCGCGCCCCTGGCACGCGCCCCCCGCGCCCCGGATCCTTCCAGCGGCCCCCGCGCCCCGGGATCGGTGCATCGGCCCGGGCGGCCCCAGCTGCCTCCCCGGAGCGCCGTCCCGCGCGCCCCGCTCGCCGCTCCCCGGCACCCTCGGGGGGCCCGCCCGCCCTGCACCCTGGAGCACCGGGCCGCGAGCCTCTGCCACCTCCTCCGGGTCGTCGCGGCCGCGGGTAGTGGCTGCCACTCCTGTCCGCCCGCGGGAGGTAGGTGCGCCGCGCGCCGGGCCTGGGGCTGCGCCCAAGGAGAGAGTGGGGGGCGCTCCCCCTCTCGTGAAACTCGGCTCCGTGTGCTTCTGCAAACGGGGGCGTCGCGCCGGTTAACGGCGGTGTCTGTCAGGAAAACACTCGGCGCACGGGGAACTGGGAGCGGCAGCCGTGGGGGGGGGGGGTCCCCGCCCGGGGCACAGAGTGGGGGGACTGTGCTGCCGTCCTGTGCTGGGCGCGGCCCGCAGCCGCGTCCCCCCCCCTCCCGGGCCCGGGACCGGCGGCCCCAGTTCCGGGCCCCCGGGGACGGTGCGGACGCGCCCTGGCTGCACTGCTGGCCGCGGGAGTCGCTGTTGCAGGCCCCGCGACACGCGCGCCAGGGCGCCGGGCACCGGTGTGCCAGCGGCGGCGCGGGGGTCCTCCCGGGAAGGCCCCGCCTAGGGCGACAGATGGGCCTGCAGGGGAGGGGCCCGATCTGGGGCCTCGTCCCTGGGCGCTGCCTGGCCAGGGCCCCGCAGCCAGGGTACTGAGTAGCACATGGCGCCCCTCATGTTACACAGAGGAAAACCGAGGCCCAGGGGGGCCAGCAGCGGACTCTAATTAGCAGAAGGGACTAAGGGTGGGACCACAGAGCTAGCATGCGGAAGCTGCTGATGCCCGATGCGGAGCGTGTGGGGGTGGGGCAGGGTGAGTGGGGAAGGCTTCCTGGAGGAGGTGGTGTTTGAGCTGTGCTGGAAGCGATGAAGAAGGTAGGGACTAGAGAGACATGTGTGGCCTCCACAGCACCTTACGTTCGTCCCTGTGTTCACATGTTAATTCACATGCAGTCAGACTTCTTGACGGCGTGAATTCAGGCGTGACAGGGTTGGGACTGCCACCCGGCCTCAGTCCCCTTCTCAAAGGGCCCGGGCGAGTTGGGGTCCCTGTTCGTATCTTCTGCAGGGGTTGGGGGAGGCAGGAAGTCAAAGCCTGACCAGTTGAAATGATTTCAGTTTACGCATAAACAATTGTGTTCCGTCTGCGATTTTCCGTTGTTTGTCTTCTGTGCTGTTTGTGGTTTTCGGCTGATTAAGGATGCATCACTGACTCGATTTTCAGACGTGTTCACTGTTTCTGCGGCAGACAGGGCAGGCAGCCCCGTTCTCTCCTTCCTGGGGCGCGACCCGGATGCGTTTCCCAGGCTCCCGTCCGCTTCGGTGGCCCGCGTGGCCGAGTGTGGCCGATAGACTGTGAGCAGAGCGCGCCCCTCTCAAGCTTGGACCTGAGAACCTCCCCCTTCCCCCATTTACCTGTTGAGGATCTAGGATCTAGGGGAGGGCGGGCCAGCGGCCAGAAGGAGCCTGGGCCCCCGA
>JAQQSQ010002062.1:0-11446 GCA_028627145.1 Eidolon dupreanum
TTTTTTTCTCAGGATAGCTTTGGCCATTTGGGGTCTTTTGTGCTTCCATACAAATCTGATGATTTTTTTGCTCTATTTCTTTAAAAAATGCCAGTGGGATTTTAATGGGGATTGCATTAAATCTGTATAATGCTTTAGGTAATATGGTCATTTTAACTATGTTGATTCTTCCAATCCAAGAACATGGAATATCTTTCCATTTCTTTGTATCTTCTTTGATTTCTTTTAATCAGGTCTTATAGAATTCATCATATAGGTCCTTCACAGTTTTCGTTAAATTTATTCTCTGCTAATAGTTGAAACATGTCAAAAACCCCAGTGTTCACTCATTGCCCTTGTAATTCCAGCTTGACTTTGAATGCAGCTACTTTATCTGCCAACTTGAACACAGTTGTCATTCTCCCCTGAAGTGACAGGTTGAGTTGCTTAAGGAGGTTGAATATGTCACACAAGTCATCAAGTTTTGAGACCCGTTCTGTGTCACTGAAATGTGCCACCAGTGGTGACTGTTCTAAAAGAAATCTCTGGAGCGACTCTTGTAACTCAAAGACTCTGGCCAGTGACCTACCTTTAGAAATCCATCTCACTTCTGTGTATAAGAGAAGACAGTGCACTCTACGTTCATCTCCTCACAGAGCTGCGTGAACAGACATGAGTTAAGGGCATGTATTTTAATGTGGTCGATCATTTTAATCACATCCTGCAAAACATTGTTACATTCAAGTGACATTGTTCAGCTAGCCAGCATTTCTCTATGGATGACACATTGGGTAAACTCAAATTCAGAAGTGACCTCTTTGACCTGATTAGTGAAACCAGAAAGCCATCCAGTCATGGCAGCCTCTCCATCTGTGCATCTACCAACACAGAATGACCAACTCAGTTTTCCTGATGTAATCATCGAAAGACTTGAATAGTTCTGCAGCTGTGGTCTTAGTTGGCAACAAAAGTGCACACAACGTACCCTCCTGAACATGCTCCTGAAAAACATACGGCACAAAAACAAGCATTATTGCTTTGTTGTTAACATTAGTAGACTTGTCAACCTGGATTGTGTACCATGGTGACTCATTAACCCTCTCTAACAATTGTGCCTCATTATCCTCTGCTATTTTATTATTCATCTAGTTACGTTGTTAGCCAAAAGGGGAACACCTTTTGAACTGCAGCCTCGCCTAAAAGTTCACAACGAATGGCCTTAGCAGCAGGCAGGATCAAGTCTTCACCAATAGTAAGGAGCTTCTTAGCTTTAGCAGTATAGTTAGCCACTAAGAATGATGCTCTCAGTGCAGAAACATTTGATGAAGTGATGGCCTTCATTAATTGCTACTGTTCTTTGTATTCACATTTTTTTTTCTTTTGAAAAACTCCAGAGGCTTCTCTTTTAATGCAGAGTGCTTGGTCACCACATGGCGAAGCAGTTTTGAAGATTTCATGGCTTTGCTAGGTAGCCGGTTGCCACAGATTATACAAAGTGAGCTTAGAAATGTGAGTCACCTATTGCAATGAACCCCTAATTTAAGTAGTATTCTTGGTATTTTCTTTTAAATGCAGCTTTCTTTTTGTTGGCAGTCTTAGAGTCTTCTGCTGTCTCATCATTATTGGGTCTTTTCTCCTTTTCAAAGAAGCACTCCAGTGATGTTTGATTTTTACTCATTTTGGCTAGGGTTAGCTTGTGGGCTTATCAAAACTGTGACTGAGACAAGTGGGCAGTAAGTGAAGGAGATATGGACAGAAGTAAACAAAATAATGGGCGAGCCACGCGCAGACTGAAATAAGTGTCAGATTCTGAATTAAAGCCTGACACCAGATGCAGCTATACAATTGAAATATATCAACTCACTTGCCACTATAAAGCCAGCCATCAGATGCAGCTTAATTGTCACTTGCCACTCACTGATAGGGTTTTGATGAGTCTGCAAGCAATTGATTTATTATGATCTCTGTTCAATCAAACCTCCCTGCTAATGTTTATTTGCAGCTGCTCCCCAGCACTAGCATCACTGCCTCAGCTCCACCTAAGATCATCAGGCATTAGAGTCTCGTAAGGACCCTGCAACCGAGATCCCTCGCATGTCAGTTCACAACAGGGTTCACACTCATGAGAATCTAATGCCTGATGATCTGAGGTGGAGCTAAGGTGGTGTTGCTAGCGCTGGGGAGCAGCTGCAAATACAGATGAAGCTTCACTTGCCAGCCCACTGCTCACCTCCTGCTGTGCGGCCCAGTTCCTAACAGGCCACAGACTGGTACTAGGGT
Source organism: Eidolon dupreanum (assembly GCA_028627145.1). Taxonomy (NCBI): domain Eukaryota; kingdom Metazoa; phylum Chordata; class Mammalia; order Chiroptera; family Pteropodidae; genus Eidolon; species Eidolon dupreanum. Next base: position 2,260 of record JAQQSQ010002062.1, read on the forward strand.
TGGGGATCCTTCCACCTCCCATTAACTACTGAAATAACCAGTTTTCACTACTTTGCCTTCTGGTCACAAGAGTAGCATTTCAAAAGTCCTGCCAGTGAATAGAGCAACAGCTTTCACAAGTGAGGAAGAATTGCTGATCCTAGACAATCACTAGTATGACTTGTTTGGTCACTTTTTAAATCTGTACAGCTATACTTACACTTGCTTGTAATTCTAATGCTATTCACTAAACTCGATATCTGATACCAGACTCTTTTTAAGGAATATAATCTGTCTGTTTCTCAATTTATAACTAATGCCTATCAAGTTTGACCATCAAGAATACGTACTGTTTGAAGTAAAGTATGTCAAACATACATTAGAATTGAAAGAATTTTACAATTAACACCTGTATACTCGCTACCTAAACTCTACATTAACATTTCACTAGTCTTATTTTATTCTATAATTATATATTCATCTATCCTACCTATCCATAAATCCATCTTATTTTTTTCTCCCCTCAAGTACTTCAGCATGCATGTTATTAAACCAGTCCAGAATACAGGCTCTTTAGTGGCAAGCAAATTCCCAGAAAGAGGTAAGAAAGAGAATGGTAGTGTCTCCTTTCACACTACCAATTAAACCAGGTACTGCTTTTGCCATGGGCAGAAGTGGAAGAGAGGCCAAGAGTGTCACAGTAGGGATCTCTCTTCACAAGGAAACAGGAAGAGTAGGGAGTGTATTCCCTTATGAAGGCTATACTGAGTGCTTTAATGGATAAGCTTCTTCAATAGGATCCAAATAATAAACATAACAGTGTCTTGCCCTTCCTAACACTACTACCAAGAAACAATTTGGACTTCAGTAACTGTAGTGTCTTCCATTTTTCACAATTCTCCTATGACTGTGTCCAAACTATTTCTCTTTGCCTTTTTATTTACCTGTTGCTCTCATTCTTGATATTCCCAAAGTCCATTCTCCATGCAAAGAGAAATATGATGACCTATGGTGATGGACTCACATCCCAATAGCTCCCTCATCAGAGAGGGAAAAAAATTATTTACTTCCAACTCCAGGCTGAAAACTTCTGATGGATGAAAATTGTTCCAGCTTGGATCACAGGTCTATCCTGGATCAATCATTGGGCAAAGAGAACAAGACCCAACTTGGGTCATGTGTCAACCCCTGCATTCAAAGGCATAATGCCCACTATACAAAGAAGTTAGGGGTGCTGGGCCTCACAAGAAACACAAAGGAATTCCAATATTCTAACTCATTTATTTATATCATTCTTACTCCAATGCCCACTCCACCCAAAAACCATGTTAAAAGTTGAAACTCCTATTGGTGTTATAGTGAGAAAATTTCTTTAACAAATGTTTTTTATATTGTGACATTGTGAGGGAGGGACACAGTTTTTTTTGACTGTTTAGATTAAATGAATGATTAGTGAAAGATTAACATGCTTTCATATCAAGAAATATTAACTGTTTTTACTAAGATTGATCATGATATTTTTTGTTCTTGATATTTTTCATTGAGGAAAATAGAAACCTTAAAGGTGAATTCAAATGCCCAAGAAACTTGGTATTAAGGGAAGAATAAACTGTTTAACCTCTGTTTAATCTTCTCTAGAATGTTTATTTAAATGTTCTGCCAATGTTGATATGATTCACACAAGAATGTAACCCAGGTTATGTACAGTTAGATATAATTTATTTACAAATCTGTAGAACTTTGGTTGTTTCTACAATAAGCTTTAAGAAAATAAACTGGATGTGCAACTGCTTTAATCAAACAGTGTCAAACATATAAAGTAAAAACAAAATTGAGACAGTTCCAATCCTTTACAACAACTTTGTTTTTATAACTCAAAGATTTGACCAGTAGCCAAATAAAAAAAAATATTAGGAGAAATAACACAAATCCAGGATCTCTTGTATCAAAACTCTCTCATTTCTCCAACTGTAATATCAGTAATTGGTCTATCAAAATCAAGATAAAACCAATCAAAAACTCATTTTCTTTTGCAAAAACTACAATCTACTCTTGTGACAGTGTTAGCAAAAGTAAAATTCTAGAAATTCTTATCTTTCTCAGTACATGGGTTTTAAAATCTCAAATATCCTGACCTTTTTAAAGTACCAGGGCTAAATCCTATAAGCAATTGAAACTTGGGTAAAAATGTGCTAAAAGATATAATTAAAGGAAATAAATTATCAAATGGCTCCCCTGTAGGACGTCTTCAGATATTCAGTTTAGTATTATTTTAGGGATGCTGAGTAAATTCTAGCTTGATTCTAAACCAAATGCTCAGTGAGGCTGCCCAAATGAATGCCGAGTTCCTCCACAGCACTTTACTTTGACCCTCTCTTGGACCCTCCCAGTGTATGTTCTGCTCCTGCTTTGCAGATAGCCTTCCTGCCATGGGAAATTCTGCCTATCAGCCCAAAAAGCCTAGGCGGGGTTTCCGCACAACTGAGTTAGCCTGCTTCTATCTTTCTGGAAGAGAAGATAGTCAAATTGGACAGTTGAAACATAACAGAAAGGCAGTTCCTCTAAGTTCCTGCACCAGTAAATAGTTCCTAGTGCCAAGACTATAACTTCAATGCCAAGACCACACTCATATGGAGTTTGACTTTCTGTATTTAATTCAACTCCTACTAAGAAATAATGCTTTGCAAAAACAAACAAACAAACAGAAAAAAAAATCGTTATGTCTAAAGTGCACCCTGTTTGGCATCGAGCCTTGGAGAAACACAGAGACCTTTGTCCCTGCTTGTATCCTGTGGCAGACAAAGACTTCCAGTCGTGATTCTCCTCATTCTGGATAAAACAATCCTTTAAGAAAGTGGAAAAAATAAATGTAAGATATTAGAACATTGGAACCACTGAGCCAGCCCAGAAGGTAATCCATTCACTCAATATTTTGTTTTTGAGAGTGGAGACTCACGAACGTTTTAAGGAATAGTATAATTGCTCTTCATGATATAAGGCCTAAAATCTATTGATGGACCCCAAATACCTCTAATTCCCCTTTATAGCCTATAAATCCTCATAAATCTAACTCAGTCATATAACACTTCCACCTCGAATGCAGCCAAATAGACTGAGAGTCATGCATAAAGAGTTATCAGCATTAATGATGTAAGAAACAGCCAAACCTGTAGAAAACTTTGAGTTTATTTCAGCCCAAACTGACAACAGTTGATGAAAAGCAAGATCTCAAATGCTCCAGAGAAATGGTAGTTTGCATTTGGAATTAAAGAGAGAATATAACAATAATTCCATGAAGGTGAGGGAAAGCAAGGCAGGGATTGGATTAGAGGATAGTTAACAGAATTATGCACTCTCTTATGGAGGGTTTTGCCTGAGGGGTCTAAAAAGAGGCATTTCAAAGGTGTGTTAACCTAGATGCACAGAAACAATGAACAGGGCTTGCTTAAGGGGAAGATAAACCTTTTCGTAAAGAAGTGTTATGCCTGGGGAATGACCACCATGACCTGCACAGTTAGGAATCCATGATCAGATCACACTGTGAGGTTACTTTCCATAGAACCTCTTATTTTGTCCACAGTATTCAAAGGGTTAACTCCTAAATTTCCTGCTTTTCTTACTTCCTCATTTTCAATTCCCCTTGGACATCCTTCAACACATGTTTTTGGCTTAGCTCCTTCATTTTAACGTATAAATGACTGCCTCTACTGGCTCCTAACCCAAGGTTCCATTTCTTAGTTTGTAAACTCCTGTCACTCTGACAGTTCTTTATCAATAACAGGATATTGGGAAACATCTTCTACATTTGCATTGCCACCTCACCCAGGCAAGTCACACTGAGTTTGGCCTAACCTTCCAGACATACTCTTCAATGGTAACACATTCTCTAAGTTAACTGCTCCTCCCCTTTATAATGTAATATTTTTCCTTATTCACAACGAACCACTTGTTTCAAGTATATAAGCCAGCAATTTCCAGCACATTGGAATCAAGTGAGACATTTTAAAGACCTACCTATACCCATATCTTACTCCCAGATTCTAGCTTAATAAATATAGGTACAACTGGTATTCTTTAAAGCTTCCAAAGTTGAGAATTTCTAGATTTCAAGCATACATTTCAGTTCAAGTCAACTTAGCCCTTCTCCACATCTGTCTTTACTGACTGAGAAGTTTAAATCTTTTTAGTTTGACTTCTTACAGAATCCTTTATCCTTTTGATTATTTTAACTGCTGCTCTCAACTCATTAAAGTTTGTGATGTTAATTTAGACAGGTGTAAAGAATAATTGATACCACCTGCAGACCACAATAGCTAGAAGTCAAGCAGATGGAAACAATCATATTCTAAGCTTCTCAAAGGAAGGGACATGCCTTATCCATCTTTGTATTTCCACACTCTCCACCATGGTACTTTGATCAAAGTAGGTGCCTAATACATATTTAAGAAGGAAAGTAGGACAACTTGTATATAGGATCTGCTTTCAATTTTTAAAATATCTGTAATATATATATGATATGCATGTAGTTAGAAAATAGTTTGGTGGGGAGTAACCAGTATTTTTTCAATTGCTCACTTTTTTAGTGCCTTTATTGGGATATAAATCACACAATCCACCCTTTTAAAGTATACAATTCAATGGTTTTTAGTATATTCAGAGTAATGCAATCAACATCACAACCAGTTTTAGAACATTCATCACCCTAAAAGGAAACCCTATGCCCAATAGCAGTCACTCCCAATTCCTCCCTTAACCCTTTTCCCCAGACCTAGGCAACCACTAATCTATTTTATGTCTCAATAGATTTGCCTATTCTGGACATTCATATAAATAGAATCATACATATGTGGTCTTATGTGTCAAGCTTCCTGTAATTCGTATTTTGCTTTCAAGGTTCATCCACGTTATAGCATGTATTAGCACACCATTCATTTTTGTTGCCAGATATTATTCCATTGTATGGATGTAAAGTATTTTATTTATTCACTCACCAGTTGATGGGCATTTGGGTTATATTCACTTTTAGCTATTATGACAAATGCTGCTACGAACATTTGTTTTCATGTGGATATATATTTTAATTTCTCTTGGGTATGTATACACAGGAGTAGAATTGCTAGGTCATATGGTAACTCTATATTTAAACTTTTGAGAAACTGACAAACTATTTTTCAAACTGGAAGCACCCTCTTTCATTGCCACAATCACCCCTCTTCTCTCCCTCCCCTTTAGCCAAGCAGCTAGGCCTTTCCTTTCCTATTGCCTCAGGAAAAGGATGAGGCTGACTAAAAGAAGAAATAAAAGAATGTTCCTGACTTTTATTTCCAAAAGCCTACACCCATATAGGACCAGAAAAAACTCAATGATAGACAAAAGGTATTAGAGGGAGGACTTCCCTTAGTCTACACCACCCCATCCTCAAACATCCAAAAAATTTTCCTACAGGGCTGAAAACAGGAGACCAGAGAGAAGACATTTGACTGCAGTTACTGGGTCCCAGAAGGTGGTTGTTGGATGGGCAGCATGCTTTTCCTGAAAAGTCCTTCAAAGAGTCTTACAGATATTTAGTCACCCAGTGTGACAAGAAAAACAGATGGTTACATAGCACTCAAGGCTCACACAGAAGGGCCACGTTGGCATGAATGAGGGACATCTGTGTCAACGTAGAAATGAAGGACCCAGGGCCTACCCTCTAACACCTTGTAACTATATAAATTTCCTGAAACTTAATTTAGTCTTAGGGGTAAGAAATGGTGAGAGAAACCTCAACTATTCAAGCTTAATTTTCAACCAGTCTAGCAAAATACAAGTTCAAAATAAAAATTTAGTTTGCTGTGGCAACGTGGAGAAAATTATGTTTTTGAGTTTTGCACTGAAATTACTACCCACAAGATTTTAAAAAACACTAAAGTAGACAGAAGAAAAATGATGTAGAAGCTCTGTTCATCCCTCTGGCGACCAAATCAAAGTTATAACGGAAACAAGGAACAGCCACAAAGAAAAATCACCTGAGATCTAGATGAACAAGCCACACAACTAAGGAGAAATCCAAGTAAGCACTCTACAACAGCAGAAGGTAGGATGGGGCAAGGATACGAGGCTGCCCAGTCTTGAGCAGCTGAGTGAGATGGAGGTTGCAGCAGCAGCAGACACCTCTTAAAGGGGCCGTGTGCAAGCAGATTTTCGCAGTGATGGACCTGCTCACTCTGAGCACCTTTCGGCTGCATGTAGGGGGCATGAGGGACTTACAGGGAGATATGGTCAGAGTGAGTGTCGAGGCAAGACTTGCTCGGTACAGAAGTGCCGGTGGTATCCATGTTCTCTGTTGAGCCCTCCCCCAACCCAGTGCACAGACACAGTGCTGCCATAGGTGTGATGTCATCAAACTGGATAACAAAGGTTGCTCCAGCCAGAGGATTCCCTGACACTGCGCCTCCCCCAGCCTGGGCCCCACCCAAGCCACATCCAGGTGTATTTTCAGCGAGTCAGCTGCACCTTGTTGAGCAGTGCCTAGACTCACACTGAAGGCAGCTGGCTTCAGTTTTTGGTGTAGCCTTTTGAGACAACTATAAAAACAGCATCTGCGGATTGCTTGCTGAATCTTGACAGGTGGCCCCAGAGGAGTGGAAGCTTGGGCTAAATTTGGCCTGTAGCTGAACTCCTCTCAGGATTGTACCACTGGACACCTACTTCACAAATCCAGACTAAAAAACCAAGAGACTTAGGAGCTTTGCTTATGGCATAGAAACAGACATGGAAAAGCAGCCAAAATGGGAAGACAAAGAAGTAGAAACCATATGACAGAACAGAACAGAGATCCAGATATAACAGAGTCAAGTAATCTAACAGATGCAGAGTTCAAAATGCTGGTTATAAAGATGCTCAATGAACTTTTGGAAAATGTAGAGAACTCCAACAAAGAGATAAAAATGGAGATGGAGATTATAAGAGGGAACCAGTCTGAAATGGAGAACACATTATCTGAGATGAGAAGTATATTAAATGAAATAAACAAAGGAATAAACAAAGTGAATAAAGAAGAGGATCATATACCCTATCTAGAGGACAGGAAAGCCAATCAGGACACTCAAACAGAATGGCAAAAAAAAGAGTCCAAGGCCATAAAGATAATTTAAGGAGGATATGGGACACTGTTAAGGCTCCAAATATTTGTCTGATTGGCATAAGTGAAGAGAATCAAGATGTTAGACGGCTGTTTGAAAAATTAATGATGAAAAACTTCCCTAACCTGGTGAAGGAAATGGACATAAAATGCCAGAAAGCTCATAGGATTCCAAAAATCAGGGATCCAAAGAGGCCCACAGCAAAACACATCATAATTAAAATGTCAAAGGTTAAATACAATGAAAAAATTTTTTAAGCAGCAAGAGAAAAACAAACAATTACATATAAGGGAACACCCATATGACTGGCAGCTGATTTCTCAAGAGAGGCTATGCAGGACAGAAGAGCTTGACAAAAAATATTTAAAGAATGAAGACCCAGGATATACAACCAAGAATAATTCATCCAGCAAAGCTATCATTTAGAGTTGAAGGACAGATAAAGAGCTTCCCAGACAAAAATAAACTAAAGGAATTTATCACCACCAAGCCAGGATTACAGAAAATGTTGGAGAGACTTCTTTAAGAAGAAAAAAAGGATCAAAAATAAGAATTAAAAGATCTTTCTTTGGAAACAGGGCAGAGTGAGAGACGTTCCCAGTTCTCTCCTTTTGAAACAACAATAAGCTGAACATTAAAACTCAACAAAAACACCGAAACTGCACACCAGCATGTCTGAGCGTGGGATCTGTGCATAAGAGCTACCACAGGTCAGAACCCTGGGTGTCAGGCGATGGACTGGGAGTAATAATGAAGTTGCCTCTCACAATCTCCCTGCAGGAAGACAGGGAGGAGAAAAGGAGCAGCAAGTTCATGGTCTGAGTTCCCTGAACATTCCTGCTGGATAGTTGTGAGCTCCCCATGGCTGGCTGGCTGCAGGGCCCAGTCAACAGAGCAGAAAACAAAAAAGTGGGATGGCACCACAAAGGAACAACAGTTAATTTTTGCTGGCTGTGGTTGCAAAACCAAGGCTGAGCCAAAGCCCCCAACCCCAACCCATAGGGCCCTTCCCCCCACACCCTCCGAGACCGATCCCGCGGAGACCCAGAAGAATCTGAGTAAACCCTACCAAAACTGTTGCTAACACTGAAAGGGACTAAAACCACGGGTAGCAAAAGTGATTAAATATCTATCAGAAAACAAAAAGGCATTTTTAAGGCTTTATATAAAGCAGGGATCGAAGAGGTTTAGACGCCACCTACTGCAAACCAAAAAAAAAAAAAAAAAAGCACCTTCTTTGCAACAGGTTAATGAGAGACCTTTATATAATAAACCTTCTTTCTGGAAACACAGCAAAATAGACTTCCATTAATGCCCAAGCAGAGAAATCATCCATTAAACACCATGAGCAACCAAGGTGACAAGGCATCTCAGAAAAAAAGAGGAAAATCTCCAGAAAATAACCTTACAGATATAGAAATACGCAACTTAAATGACAGAGACTTCAGGATGGTAATTCTGAAAAAACTCAATGAGATACAAAATGACTCAAATGAACAATTTCAGGAATTGAAAAAACAACTAGATGTGCAGAGCACAGAGATTAAAATCCTCAAAAAGAGCCAAATAGAACTTCTGGAGATGAACACATTGTAAGAGTTGCAAAATAAAATAGAAAGCTTGGGAAATAGAGTTGAACAAATGGAGGAAAGGATCAGTGATATCAAAGACAGATATCTAGAAATAAATCAGAAGGAAGAAAAGAGAAATTAAAGATTGAAAAATAATGAAAGAGAAATTCAAGAACCAGCTAATACCATCTGGAGAGGAAATATAAGAATAACGGGCATTATTAAAGGTGAGGAAAAAGAACAAGATTAGTAAGCATTTTCAGACAAATAGTGGGCAAGAATTTCCCAAATCTAAGGAATGAGCTGGAGCTTGCAATTCAAGAAGTCAACAGAACACTCAATTATCTCAACACAATAAAGCCTTTACTACAAACATTGTATTAAAATTAATAAAAATCAACAACAAAGAATTCTCAAGGCAGTCAGAAAGAAAATAAACAGTAACTCATAAAGGAAAACCTATTAAATTATCCTCAGACTTCTCAGTGCAAAGCTCACAAGCCAGAAAGGAAT
>JAQQSQ010002063.1:0-11446 GCA_028627145.1 Eidolon dupreanum
ATCAGCCTGGAAAAATATGCAGAGGACAGATTGTGAAGAGTCTCTGATAAGCTAAGAACATTCTCCTGAAGGCAACACATTACTTAGGGTGGCAACAGAGGGACATAAGCCAGGAAAAAAATACTTGAACAGATGTACCTTTGACAAAGAAGAACAGGGCAGCATTGTAGAGAGTGCACTGAAGGGCAAAGCTAGGAATCAGTTAAACAATTTTGGAGCCTTCCCTAGCAATCTCTATGAGAAATGACAAGGCCCTTAATTAAGACAGCAGCCCTGGGGAGAGAGAGGAATGGCTATGAGATATAGTCAAGTAGAACTGACAAAAAATATGTTATTGAGAGCAATTCTTCCATCTCTGTTGTGCATCATTATTTTTTCCCCATTTTTACTAGATCATCTCCATGAAAATGTGCTGACATTTCATCCTTTTAAAAAGTTACAAAACAAAGATAAGCCAAGAATTCTCTTATCTCTATTTCCCCCTTCAATGTTTTGCCAGAAAACTAAAGGCGTTGTTTGTTTTCATAGTCTGTAATTTCTCTCTTCCTGTTTTCTCTGAATCCATTCACTCAATATTCAGTCTTCATCTAAATTAACTTTGCAGTTGTGTTTCACATACCTGATCACTTTTATCTTCTTCAAAATCTTTCTTCCCTTGGTTACTAGGAGCTAACACTTTCCTGTATTTCCTGTTATCATTGCTTTTTTCTTTCATTCTTTTGCTGATGTGTCCTCATTTCCTAAACTTCTGATGCCGGAGTTTCTCATGACTGTCAATTAAGCTGTTTTGTTTATCTATACCCATTTTGATATTTTCATTCTGTCTTGGGGCCTTACTTACCTTCTATAGCTAAAGACCCACAAATTTAACCTTCTATTTAGCCTTATTTTTTGAACTCAGGCTTTTCTAGCTTTTATACTGAACTCCTCCACATCTCACAGCGTCTCAGAATTAATATGTCTGAAAACAGAATCCCAAGCTTCCTTTTCAAATGAGCTCTATGTACAATCTTGCCATTTTCACTTAGTGGGCTTTCCCCCTATTCTGTTGCTCAGCACAAGTATCTCTTGAGTTAAAACTGATACACTTGTTATAGAGTGTATGTAATTTCCAAAGAGGGCAGAAATTGTGTTTTTTTAATTCACTGTTGTATCTCAAAGACTTAAAAAAATGCTGAATGTATTGTACACACTCATAAAAGGTTGAATTAAAATGAACATTTATCTTAAAGCATACAACTAATTGGTCAGAAAATTAGGTCAGCTCTATTTATTTATTTATTTTTTAAATTCCAGAATCTAAACACTTCAAATTATCTCCATGGATACCATCATGGTATAAGACACCAGTATCCTGTGGCAAGATTATTGCAATAGCCTCTTGTTCCTGCTCTTTTTCTCTATAGTTTATTCATGCATCAGTAGCTGGAATATTCCTACTAAAACACACACAACTAACTCCTATACTCAAACCTTTCCAGTCATACACCATATCACTAAGAATAAACCTTAAGTACTTAAAAGAACCAATTTGTCTCTTTATAATCTTCTGACTGCATCTGTTACTCTTGCTTTATTCTTCTCCAGGCTCACGCATTCCTCACTGTTTCTCAAACATAAGGTATATTTCTGTTTCTGAGATTTTGCACTGTTTTCTATGTCTGAAATATTCTCCTTTTAGATATTTGTGATACTTAACCCTTCAACAACTTATGTCTACTCAAACACTATAATTGAGGACTTTGTTGACCATGCTATTCAAAAGATAACCTCTCTTCAATCTCTTACACAACTTCCTTGCTATACATTTTTCTTTGTCATTTTCTTCATCCAAACATACATTTTAATTTGCTTGATTTTTTCTGTCTGTCTTTTCTAAATAAAATGTAAACTATATGAGAATAGGAATTTTTTTTTTATATTTGATGATAAATCTCAAGTGCCAAGAATGGTTACTGGTACATAGTATGAAATTGCTTAGTTTTTGTAAATCTCACTTTCTTCCTGAGTTTGCCTTGAGAGTCATATCTAAATTATTTCATTAGCTCTCTTAGTATTCTCCTGTCTCTCTTTTTATATCTCTATAGCCAATTGCCTAGAACAAAGCAGACTCATCTTTTTCAATCATGAACTCTTCCAGTTCCATCTTTATCTTTGTCTAGTTAATCCCTTCACAGCACTAATCAATATCTGAATTTATATTGTTCATGATCTTTTCTATTTTACTAAAAGAAAGATTCTATTAAAACAGGGAATTTACCTGGTTTATTTTTGCTATATTTTTATCTTAGCAAATAACTAATACATAACTGTTATTCAAAAAGATTTATTGAATAAATAATGGTGATAAAACCTCATCTGTGTATATAACTTAATTGTTATCATGGCACTTCTGAAATAAAATGAATATTTATTCTAATAATATATTTTTAATATAAAGGTACATTTAACAATTATTTTAGTTCCATTATAATGTAATTAAAATAAATTATATCAATGTAGAAGTATGACATAAATTTGAGACAAAATTAATATTTAAACATGATAATTTTCTTTCTCCTGAACATTGAAATTAAATTCAGAAATGGAATATGACTGTAAAAACTTTCATATTTTTGGTACATTACTTTGGGAACTATTTATATGGTAACTATAATTTATATCATTTCCATCACCTTCTAGTGCTTCTGATGAACATTGACATTTTCTTCTTTCATATACCTTTCAAATTTCTATAGTGATTTCGATAGAGCTGTGTTCTATATGGATATCCCTTTAATAGCCCAGTTTTTACTGCCCTTCTGCCTGACCATATGGTCAGGCCACTGGCTACTTCCTGTGAGTTGGTAAAAAACAAAATATCGTGTCAAGAAGCATACAATTCAGCCCACTGAGCTGATTCGTTTTTACCTTCTTTCATCAGAGAGGTAGCTTTTTAAATAGTTTCAAGATTGTTTTATGTCCTTCAGTTATGGGGACAGTTTAAATTAATGTTCAATAGCAAGCTAGTAATTGCCTCTCAAATGAAAAATCTCTAGTCTAAAGTTCCAGTTGTTGTATTTGGAGGCACTCGGACTTTTTTCATAAACACTAGTCTACGCTCCACACAAAGCTATCAAAGAGAGAATTTGTTCATGCCAACACTCCAGCTCTTCTTCTACACTGTACAGACTCAGGCAGTCTTATTTGTTGCCTACCATTTAGCATTCTCGATTAATATTTCTTGAAGGGCAGATTTACGTGCCTTCTGTTTTACAGGAATAGTTACCCAGTCAGATACAATATTCATTTCCAAAATATATCCAGGTAAAAGAGACACAACCACTTTAAATAGGTCAATTTTGCCCCAATCTTCATTTTAATTTTATTTTTCCTAGAACATTGAAATTCAATTCAGAAATAGAATATTTCTATCAAAACTTTCACATATTTGGTACATAACTTTGGGAACTTTTTATATGGAAAACATGATTTCTATCTTAGACAGGATTTGTAATTGTATGTAATTTGTTAGGAGATGAGAGGATGAAAGTTAAACATCTGTAAAATAAAATGAAATGGAAAAAAGTCTGGAAAGTGGGAACTGCTGGTAACATATTTCCTTTTGTTTCAGTTTGCTTGGCTTTCTATCCATAAAATAAATTAGATTTTGATCTCATATAAATCTGCATAAATTCAAAACTATGTGAATTTTCTTACAAAGTTTTTAAAGTCAAGATGGGTCAATATGTTTTTCACATATAATTACTTGGATTAAAATTAATTCTTTGGAATAAGATTGTTCTAAATTAAGCATAAATTGATTTAACTTTTTTATTTCATGTGTAGTCAGTTGAATAGTCTTCATATTTATTTTTTGTATTGCCTTCTCCAAGAAGTGAAGAATAGAAATATCAATAAGTGAAAAAAGAAAGAAAAATACCATACTATTTGCTATTGTGGCATTAGTAAGAAATAAAGATGAATGGATATTTGAAATCCCCTAGATATTTGGATTATGTTGAATCCAATATACTACTCCAATAAAACCATATCCATCTAATATTTCAAGTTCTTAGTTCCCTGTCTGTCAGCTTTTCCTGATTTTGGAGTCCTCTAATCTAAATCTGCAAAATCTGACAAAAGATATAAGTGCTGTTTAAGAACTTAGATAAGGATAATTCACATTTTTCCATTTCAAAATGTGAGAAAACACTGAGATAGTGAAAAAAAAAAAAAGAAAATAATGGTTCCCTTTCATTATTTTTTTTAATTTTTGCATTTTTAATAACTTCTCTTTCACTTTACATAAGAAAAAATAAAGCAGAAGATATAGTGGAATTTCTTTTAATTGATAATTTAAAAAATCAAATTAAGATACTTTGCAAAAAAAAAAACAAAGGAATGAGAAAGAATTCTATCTCATTGATTGGTGAACTTTCCCTTTCTTAACTGTAAAATAACATATTGATTTTCTGATTTTATACTCTATTGATCAATTCTATGCATTAATGTAAATTTTGTGAAAAGTATTCTATAACATTCATTATGATCATCCAGAATCATTTTATATTTCTCTTTCATTGAAGACCAGATGCAGCCCCTCTTACCACATAAATTCTCTGAGAGGCCTCAGTAGGTCAACCTAAATTAGCTCAGCCTCTCTTCTTTCTAGTGACACACAAAAATCCAGGGAGTCACAGCAGGATAATTGTTCTGTCTTATTGTTTTAAAAATTGACAGCTTCTGCTTCCTGTATGGAAGGAAAAAGTACTGAATATCTCTTTGAGTCCTCAGAGTATGCCATTAACATAAATAGTATTTATTCTCTGTTGGGTATGAAACTGAAAACAACATGGCCAACTTGTGTATGATTCATCAAGGATTATTTCAATTAGATTGTTAATGCCATGATGTTTCTGTATGGCACTTACACAAATATTCCTGCACTTCCCAGCCTATTATTAACTAGACAACTTATTTTTGTCCCTTGCAGTTTCTCCTAGATAAAAAGGTGAGCATGGACTCAATATATGATTATAAAAAAACACCTAATTTAACTTAGGTTTCTTGTTGTGTTGCATGCATATATATTTTTAAAATATTAATTGGATTAAGGAAAAAGGTGATTAAATAGCTCACAGAGCTTCGAAAAGATTTAGAATATTCTCTTCCTATGTGTTTACAATTTCAAAAGAGAGAAAATCCAGAATTGTAAATTCAGAGACATAGTCTTATCCACCCCGTGCCCGAAGAAATGTATTTGGACCCTAAAGGGTAAAGACCCAGGGTTCTTCTTTCTCTTTTCAAAATATAGATATTCCCACTTCTATATAAGTAGAGAAATTCATATTTTTATGTCTCTGTCCCAGAGTGTGATTCTTTTGAACATGTAGATTTATGACTTCTGACTCATCGCATCACTGTGGGGAGCTGTCATGGGGAACCAACCCTGCCAAGTTACTCTGTTGTCTTAGTTCTGATCTCTGAACAACGTGCCTGGTGTTTCTGATCCACACACACACACACACACACACACACACACACATACACACACACACAAACACACTTTGCCTGTGTATATGTAAGGTAAACTTTCAGACTCTTCAGTATTTTTGATTTAGTAAGGTTTGGATTTCCAGGTTTGCAGACTGTGGTGTTTTTCACTAGGCAGCTGAGTTGACTGATGTCTTGACATCTATACTGAAGAAAAACAGTCCCAAAGCTGGGATTATTAGAAGAGTAAATCCCAAGAAAACATTATTCTCTAAAGCCAACTATTTGAGTTGTTTCTTTTGGAAACTTGAAGTCAAAGGAAGAAATCTAAATATGTGTATATATTTTTTACTTTGACACAATGATGTCATTTATTATGTCACTTTTCTCAGGTTCAGTTTCCTCGTCTCTTGGAAAAAGTATATACCATGAGATGAATAAAAATTGCCTGATTTCATTCACAGGACCATTATTAAAATTAAATTACAATATGACAGGAACATTTTGTGTTCTTTGATGTGTTAGACCAGTGAGTTATTTGACATACATCTACCTTTTTGTTCTCTACATTTTTAATGCTCCACTTTCAAAATGCTTTGAAGAGTAAAGTTCTAATTTGGGAAATGTTACATATTTTTTTTCCTTGCTTGAAGATTTACAAACTATATTCTACAGAGAGTTCTAAAAAGTTTAATACTAATTTTTTTTCCGCTCAGAATTCTACCAAGTTATTTCACCATGGAAAATGTTTTTCTTAACAGCTTTCCATGACATAGATTACATATCTTAGGGAACAACAGCAAACCCATGAGAGCCCTCGGTGAGCTTTATTTGGACTCCTCAAGGAATAATGAATATTGCTAGATCCCGGTTCCTGTTGTCTGATAAGTACCAGGAACATTCTCCTTTTGGGAAACTATGTCCACCTTTATAGTTTTCTTTCCTCTTCTGTGAGTGAGACTGCTCTATTTCATTTCAATGTTATTTCTTCTCTATCAGCTTGATAAAGGAGGCATGAGTCCTGTGAGAGCAGGACTGACAGGGTCTGAGGAAGGTCAAGTGTTGGTGAAATAACTTTAGCAGAGCCAGCAGATTCTCCAACATTTATTATGTAACATGTTTTCTTATATTTTGAAAGTTAAAATTTTACTTAGAAGAAATAAAAGAATGTTGAAATTGACCATTCACAATTCTGTTGTAATTTAGGTGTTTCATAATGAAAAGAAAAATGTAACTCCAATGCCACTTTTATTTCTGTTCTCTGTGCCCCATTATTTGGCACCAGGAGATGTGCACTGATGCCAAGTTGTTAAATTTTAGACATTGCCAGGTCTGTTGGACTGGTGCTGTATGTCCTTACACTGAAGCTATTATAACTCTTGACTACTTTGCCCCATCTCTTCTTTTTTGTGCTTATCTCCCTGAGGGCTTTTCAATCAAAACTCAATAAAAACTGTTGAACTGTTCAGCTTTTTATTGAGAGCCTTGATGCTACAGCCCCACAGGAGCCCACTGAAGAAAGGATTAGGCTCATTATCATAAAGAGGCAAAGAGAATGCCAAGGACAAGGAAAGGCATAAAATCAAAGACTGCAATGCATTGTAATTGACCAACTTAGAGACCTTTGAAAGGAAGAAGGTGAGCAAGACACTTACATCAGAAGAAAGCTCATACTATAAAGGATAAAGTGTTAAAAAGAGCCTTCATTGGTAACTTGTATTTATTCCCTTTTACTTACATAGATGCAAATAGCACCTATTCAATAGAATGATTTTCTTCCATTTAGAGTTGTTTTCTTGATATAAAGAAATTTACTTAAGCTTCATTTCAAACATAAAACCCCTCTATTAAGACGGGTCACATTTTGAGGTTTTTGTTTTTGTTTTTAATTATAGAAACATTCAACTACAACTTATTAGCAAATTCTCAAAAACTTTTGCTTTGTTATCTTTCTATATGAAAAGATCAAGAATTTATTTTAGCAAATTTTGTTTAAAAAATGTAAAATACAACATATATCATCTGAGATAACTTTATATGTGAAAAGAACAGCCACAGTATAATTTAGAGAACCAAATTAGGAGAACCAAAACTGTTTACTTCCAATTGAGCTTCTCATTAGTTCATTCACTCGACTTGATCCCACAGTCTGTGTTCACTTGATGACATAGACATGACTATAGCCTAAACTCTGACCTTCAAGACTATATGTAAAACATTTGAATGAACTACAAAGTGTTATATAAACAGATGCAGGAAAATAGGAAAATGATTAATTAAATTTATGTCAATAGAGATTGAAATATGCTGAAACAAAGTGATCATTTGGTATTTTATAAATTGAATGTTATTGAGCAATTATTTTGGTAAATAAGCTCTAAATTATTTGGAATATTATGTACCCATTTGGTTTGTGCTAGATTCTGTTCAAAATGAAGTTATAAGGCATTTCGCAAAATGAATGTGCCCATGTTTTTTAAATTTTATTCAAATCTTAGTAAGATCCTCTTGCCTAAAATACAAAGCATCAATAATGTCTGAAACAATTATTTAAACAAGTAGCTACTATATTTCATTTTTGTGTTCTTATTAATTTCCATCGTATACAAAAAAAAAAAGAAGTTATTTGTTCATCAAGAATTGATCTATCAGTGTTGATCTATCATTTCTTGCTCAATTATTCTCAAAATAAATCCTAGGATGAAAAGCAACACCTTGACATCATTACTAATATATCAAGCCTGATATTTCTCAACTCTGGGGGCATCTATGTTTCTACCCTTGGCAACTATAAAAAATAACAATGGATGTTTATCATTTAGACCAATGATATTAGATTTTTGGGTGTACTGTGGGCATGTGAATATTTAAAAACCTGACCAGGAGGTTCTAATGTAGAGTCAAGTTTGAGATGAAGTCTCCTAATTCAAATTAAAACAAATATACAAAAGAAAAAAAAGAGAAGAGAGATGAAAGAAAGAAAGAAAGAAAGAAAGAAAGAAAGAAAGAAAGAAAGAAAGAAAGAAAGAAAGAAAGAAAGAAATCTAGAACCAAATAACATCCTTAATAGTTTAATTTTCTGGGACCCTGTTTTTTGTTTAGCAGCCACGAATAACTTGAGACTGAAAAAAATACTTTAAGTATTATACGACAATTTATTTGTGCATCACAAAAATAAAAATTCACAAATTAATAACAATAATTGGTAAATAAACATTAATAAATAGTTCATAATTAATAAAACATGATACTCTACTAAAATATAAATTAATATTTTATCTTTTTATTTTGAGGTAATTTTAAATTTACAGTAAAGCGGCAAGTACAGTAAGAGTGTTTTTTCCTTCTAAGACATTTGAGAATAAGTTGCCGACAGGATGCCCCATCTTCCTGAAACCTTTAGTGAAATTTCCTACCAAAAAATTATTTTATGTAATAAAAATATATACACAAAAATCAAGATATTAACATTGAAATTTATGATCTCCAATTTATACTCACCATTTATTAGCAATGATTATTCTCATTCTCATAATGTTCTTCACAGTAAAATGATGCAATACAGGATAATGCATCATATTTGGTTGTTAGTCTCTCTAGCTTCTTCAATATAGAACAACTCCACAGTCTTGCATTGACATTCATGACCTTGAAACATTTGAAGATTACCAGCAGTTATTTTGAAGAATAAGCTTCAATTTCAGTTTGTTTGATGTTTCCTCATGATTCAATTCTGATAATGCATTTTTGGCAAAATTTCATAGAAGTAAGACATAATGATGCATTTCTCTCATTGCATCCATTACATGGCACACAATTAAATTTTCGCCATTATTGGTGATATTAATATACATTACTTAACTAAGGGGGTGTCTGATGACTCTCTCCACTGTAGAGTTACTATTTTTCTTTTTGTAATCAATAAGCATTTTGTGAGGAGACTATATAAATATTTCTTTATTCATCAAACTTTTGTCCTTTAGTTTTAGCATCCTTTGATTTATCTTTCAAGGCTGAAGTAATTATTAATGTGATTGTTTTGATTTTTTGATAGTCTTTAGCCAGAAATATTAAATCATTAAATTTGGAGTATTAGAAAATAAGTCCATGTTTAACTATTCCAGTTGAATATTCTCACTTAGAAAGTATTCTCCTTCCTTCTTTCAGAATTATTGGTCTACATTAGTGTATTCAATCTTTTCTTGTTGCTTTACTTGCAAGTCTAAGACTATAAGTTTCTAGGGTATGTATGCTCAGGTCACTACTGATGTTGCACTTTCCTCAATAATAATTGTGCCAGCTTGAAACTCATTTGTAATATATTAAACATCTTATAATAATATATGTGGTCTTCTCTTCATCAATTTGTCTGCATTATTTTTATGGTTAGGAGATAATTCTCCCTGAATATTTTCACATTTGGGGATTCTCTGCACCTTCTGAGTAAATTATAAACAAAATAAAAGATAATTTGACTTTTATTATTATTATTGTTATTGTTGTTATAGTTATAGCAGCCTTAAGAAACCAGTTTTACATGGTTTTCTTGATTCAGTGTCCTAAAGAGGATTCATTCCAGTCTGATCTAAAAGAGAATATAGTCTCTTTTAATACATTAAACTTCTTTCACAAGAGTCACTTTTTCTGATTCAATAAAGACTAGCATATCAAAATTCACCCTTACATTTAGAAAGTCATAAACAACAATAAAATAATAATAAAAGGTATTCCAAATATAAGACTATAGGCAAAAATAGTGACTATCATGAGGACTAAATTGGGAAAGTTTATACAAGAAGATTTTAAAAAGTTCAGTAATCCCTGTGGACAATTATGAAAACCAATATAGAGGAGTTTTTGTTTTGTTTTGTTTTGTTTTACCACATATGATTAGTACAAAAAATAAAAGAACACATTCAGTCATTCTGAGTGACAGCTGCATCAGAAAAACCACAGTATAAGGAGTTTCACCCTCTCCCTTTTTTTTTCCTCTTCTCGGTCTAGCTTTAAGAATAAAAGTTCAGTAGGACAGTGAAGAATCTTTACATTTTTTCCTTTATTATCACTGTTCCCCAGTTCTCAGGTATTGAAGGTTGATATTTTTTATCACCCTTATATGGATTAGATAAGAAACTACTCATCTCTTAAAAATGAAAACCCTCCTAAATGGGGTAAGATATTTGCCTATAATACATTTGATAAGTAGTTAATATCCAAAATTTATTAAGAACTCATACAACTCAATGACAAAAAAAAACAAAAAATTCAGTTAAAAAATGGACAGAAGACCTGAATAGGTATTTCTCCAAAGAAGGAATACGGTGACCAATAGACATATAAAAAGATGCTCAAGGTCATTAATTGTCAGAGAAATGCAAATTAAAACCACAATGTGATATCATATCACACCTATTAGAATGTCTATCACCAATAAATCCAAAAACAGCAAGTGTTGGTGAGCATGTGGAGAAAAGGGAACCCTCTTATACTATTGGTGGAATTGCACATTGGTACAGACACTACAGAAAATTATTTGAAGATTTCTCAAAAAATAAGAAAATAGAACTACCTTTTGACCCAGTAATTGCACTTCTGCATATTTATTCAAAGAAAAAACAAAATACTTGTTAGTAAAGATGTATGCACCCCTAAGTTCACTGCAGAACTATTCATAACACCCAAGATATGGGAGCAATCTAAGTGCTCATCAAAAGATGATTGGATAAAGAAATAATAGTACATATATAGAATGTAATATTACTCAGCCGTAAAAAATGAAGTCTTTCCATTTGCAACAACATGGATAGACCTGAAGCGTATTAAACTGAGTGAAATGATCAGACAAAGATAAATACCACATGATTTCACTTATATGCAGAATCTAAGGAACAAGAGGAATAAACTAAATGAAAACAGATTCACAGATAAACAGAGAACAAGCTAGTAATTGCCAGAGGAGAACCAACAGTCA
>JAQQSQ010002064.1:0-11446 GCA_028627145.1 Eidolon dupreanum
TTCACCCCATCATGGTGATTCCCTGAGACTCTGCCCCCACCAAGCTTGCAGGCCCACCCAAGTCACTTCCGGTGGCTTTTCCATATAAATGGCCTGTCTTGGCTCATGTTGCAGATTTCCCAAAATCTCTCAAAGGATCAGAAACCCCAAACAAGCAGCATCTGGCCTTGGCATGCCCCATACCTCTTGCTAAACAGAACCAAGCCTGACACTAGCTACAGCCAGCCTTGGTTCACAGCTTACCCTCTCCAAGGCACCTCCAAGCTCAGCACAAGTGGGAGCCATCTGCAGATCACTTTGTAGCTCATATCAAGTGGCTCTGGGCAGGACACAGGCAATGGCTTTTCTTGGCCTGCACCAGAGCCTCTTCCCAGAGGCCCCAGAACCAACACATCAGCTTTTGAAAGTACCACCCAACTACTTCCACAAATGACACACCAAAAAGGCAGACTGGGCAGGCACCCAAGCCCTTCTAAAGCAAATCCTACTTTGTAGGATCAGCCCCATGTAGAACAGCTCCTCCACTGTAGTCACAGTCAGTCCTTACAACCAATACGCCTGAAGGTCAATTTCTCCTGTTGGTATGCAGACAGCAACCAAGGCTCAATTACAAGAGGAGGACACACATAACCTACTCAACAGACATCCCTGGAGCACCTGGTTCAGTTGACTAGGGAGATTGTGCCACTAGACCCACAGGACACCTACTATATATAAGATCACTCTACTAAGACCGGGAGACATAGCAGCTCTACCTAATACATAGAAACAAACACAAGGAGACAGCCAGAATGGGGAGACAAAGAAATATGTCCCAAATGAAAGAACAGAACAAAGCTCCAGAAAAAGAACTAAACTAAATGGAGATAAGCAATCTACAAGATGCAGGGTTCAAAACATTGGTTATAAGGATGCTCAATGATCTTAGTAAGAACTTCAACAATGAGAGAGAAAACATAAAAATGAAGATATAAAACATAAAAGAGAACCAGTCAGAAATAAAGACACAATACTGAAATAAAGAATAGGTTAAAGGGAATAAATAGTATATTAGATGCAGTAGAGGACCAAATCGATGATTTGAAAGATAAGGTAGCAGAAAACACCCAATCAGAAAAGCAAAAAGAACAAAAAAATACGAAAAATGAGGATAGCTTAAGAGGTCTCTGGGACAATATCAAGTGTACCAACATTTGCATCAGAACGGTACCAGAAGGAGAAAAGAGAGAAGAAATTGAAAATCTATTTTAAGATATAATGACAGAAAACTTCCCTAACATGGCAAAGGAAATAGACATATAAGACCAGGAAGTGAAGAAAGTCCAAAATAAGAAGAAACCAAAGAAAATGGCACAAAATATTCAAAGTGATGAAAAGCCAGGACCTAAAATCAAGATTACTCTATCCAGCAAAGCTATCATTTAGAATGGAAGGACAGGTAAAGAGCTTCCCAGACAAGCAAAAGCTAAATGAGCTCATCACCACCAACTCAGTATTACTAGAAATATTAAAGAGACTTTTTTAAGAAAAAGGAAAAAAGATAAAAATATGAATAACATGGCAATAACTACATATTCATCAACAATTACTTTAAATGTAAATGGATTGAATGCTTCAGTCAAAAGATATAGGTTGCCTAAATGGATAAGAAAATAAGACCCTTACATATGCTGCCTACAAGAGACTTACTTCAGATTGAAAGACACATAGATACTGAAAGTAAAAGGATGAAAAAAGATATTTTATGAAAATGGAAATTAAAAAAAGCTGGGGTAGCAATACTTATAGCAGATAAAATAGACTTTAAAACAAAGACTATAATAAGAGACAAAGAAGGACCCAGTAACCCCACTTCTGAAGAAGCTCAAAACAGTACTTTGAAGGGACAAGTGTATCCATATGTTTACTGCATTACTTATAGTAGCCAAGATACGGAGGCAATGTGGGTGTCCATCAGTGGATGAATGAATAAAGAAGAGGTGGTACATATATACAATAGAATATTACTCATCCATAAAAAGAATGAAATCTGATGGACTTAGGAGGTATTGTGCTAAGTAGAGTCAGAGAAAGACAAATGTTATATGATTTTACTTACATGTGGAATCTAGAGAAGAAGATACATGAAAAAACAAAACAGAAACAAGCTCATAAATGCAGAGAACATTTTGATGATTGCCAGATTGGGGTTTTGGGGAGATGGGTGAAGGGAGTGAGGGGATTAAGAGGTACAAACTAGTAGTTACAAAATAGTCATGGGGATGTAGAGTGTGGCATAAGGAATATAGTCATTGGTATTATAATAACTCTTGGTAGGGCGTCAGATGGGTACTGGATTTACTGGGGTGATCGCTCTGTAAATTTATAAATGTCTAATCACTGTGTTGTACATCTGAAACCTTTTCCATAGAATGGAGATAATAATGGAACCTATCTCATAAGACCTCACATCTTATTGTATGATTAAGTGATTTAACAGACAGCCTTGCCTAGAACAGTATCTAGCAAATAGTGAACATTTAATAAGTATGAGAAGCTGCTGTTGTTGATGTTGTTTTGTTGTTATCTATTTGGCTAAAATATAAACTCCATAGGGGCCTAGTAACCTTGATTATCTTGCTCACAATTGTCACCTTAAGAATGGACACAGTAATATAGCATATAAACAAATATTTGCTAAATGAGCAGCTCGATGAGAAAAGAGAGAATGATTTAGTGGGAGGGAAAACATTTTCAGGAAGCACATCCTGCAGCTATAAATAGAAACAAAAGCTATTTTCTCAGAGGTTTTAAGCAGAAATTTATAAGTTGCAATTTAATTGATTCAACATACAGCTAAGAAGATGAGGAAAGAATAGTGTAATAGTCTTTAAACAACTGTCTTGTGCATAATAAAATATCCACCAAAGAACTGTCGGGGACGTGCTCCATCCTAAAGCTCATTAAACCTGCTTGAACAATTATTGTGCAGGTTTTGGTTTTCCATTTAATTTTAATAAAATATTTTACTGAAGGAAAGTTCAGGGTGTCAGAGGGATGAAGTGTGTCTGCTGCTTTAGGTGACATTTTGTCTCATTTCCACATACCCGTGGAGATAAATATACTATTCTCAAGGCCTAGGAATTTGAGTTGCTGGTTATCCAAAAATGAAATGTCATGTACAAAAACTTATTTTTTATTGTTTAATTTCCAACAGTCTGACCAGCAAGTCAGAATGACAAAGACAATAGCTATTTCAGGAGTGGGCACTACATACAGTATAGAAAATGCATCATATTTGGAGATTCAGTCCTGTTCTTAACAAAAGATCAATGAAATGTGAATTTTAAAATTTCTATCATTGCTTCCTGAACAAAAGTGATTATGAAACTTTAATTTTGTTTAGACCGAAATCATAAAGCAAAGGTACGGATATATTGTATAGTTGTAGCCACGCCATCAGCATAAATAATTCATATCTCTGGGCAAACTTTTTATAGCCTAAGTAAGTCTAGAAGACAACAAGAACAGTATGCAAGTTAGATTTAAAAGCGAGATGTTGATCTGTAGCTCAAGGAAGTCGAAGCAGACAGATAGCCAGGACCACAGTTGACTATTTTTCAACCTTATTGCATATCTCAAAACATCTGAGCATAATTCCCACCTTGAACTAAATCATCTGAAGAAATTTAACGACATTGCTCTGCTCCTCTAAAGTACAACAAATAAGTTGCTCAATTTTATAACTTAGCCTTCCCAAGCTAAAGAGGGAAAAGGTTCTCTTCTGGAGCATTCCCAGAAGCCTTCAGGGAGACTGCCAAGACAAAGCTTCCCAGAGATTTCTAACATAAGATTCTGTTTGTGTTGGAAAATACTCATGTGTCATCTCTGCCAGAACCCTTCATACCCATCCTTATAAAAAAGGAAGAAAGAATCAATAGTCATGAAATCCTTGTGTACTTTTGTTTAGAGAGATCAAGACATGCTGGAGAGAGAGTCAAGAAAGGTTATTTCTCCTCTTCTGAAAATCTATCACTGGAGATTTCATGCATCAAAATTCTGACTGATAAGAGCAAGTGTTAAGCTAATTAAAGTTTTGATCATGCTCTTTAATTTCCTCAGTGAAAAAGCCCTCCCCCATTTTGTGCATATTTGTTCAATGGTACTACCTCACAGCTCTGACAACACCACACTGGTGATTGTTTCAAAATATGTATTACTTTCTCTTTTCTAGCAACATTCACTATTCCCCTGAGTACTACTAGCTACTCATATGGCTTTAAATATTATTGATATGCTAATGATGCTCAAACTAACATCTCTATCTCTGACTTGTGCTGAGTTCCAGACTTTTATTCTCAACTTTTCACTTGATTTACTCATAAGGATGAAGAACAGAGATCTCAAACATAAGCATTTTTAAAACAGATTCTTAATTTTCTTCCCACACCTATTTTCTCACAGGTATCAAGCCAGACCTAGGATTCGACCTTGATTATTTCTTTCCTTCTCCACCAGCAGTCTCTGCCAGACTAGCCTCCAAAATAAGCAATAAACACATAGGCATATGAATTTAAAATATCAATTAGCATAGTGATGTGTCATGAGGACTATGAAACAGTGTGATATGAGAGCAGAGGAGCAGTCAGGGAAACATTTGTTAGGAAGTTGACAATTCTGTCATCTGGAAGTCTAGATGAAAATGTCTACGCAAAGATCTGGGGCCAAATATTCAGGCAGAAGGAAAGAACAATTAGGACAATGACTCTAAGGTAAGTAAGAAGACTGGTTTGAATGAGGAGGCATGTACCATGAGGTCTGGTTACAAACAGAGATAGAAGTCACTTTATACAGGATATTTTAAGCCAAAACAAGGAGCATAGAGTTTATTTACCTAAGTGCAGTAGCAAATCGTGGGCAGACTTTAACTTGAGGAGTGGCAAGATCTACTTCATTTTTGAAAGATCACTCAAGATTCTTAGGTAACATAAACTGAATTCATTTACATCCTTCTACCACCATTTCCACTACCTGTAGATACTATTGATCCTATTGAAAGCATACAGGAATGTTGGGTAGAAGCATAGAGTAATAATATAGATTACATAGTCAACTCAGAAGAAGGAAGAATGGGAAGGAAGGAGAAATGGAATGAAGGAGAGAGCAAGGAAGGGAGAAAAACCATAAGAAACCAGAATGAAGAAAATAACTCGGAGAGTGGTAATTCTGACAATTGATGAGAGAAAAGCCCAAAGGGGCATGGATGCAAATCAGCCCTGGATGCTAAGGGCAGAAGCTTTACCTTGCACATAGGCAAAGAAGACAACACCCAGAAGTAGTGTGAGGCAGGAAGTTGAAAATAACAACTCTTCATGGAGCCAAGTTCCTGAAAGGACTTCCCTGTCTGGATAAAGAGAAAGAGAAAAATTCTACCCACAGCTCAGGGAAGGGAATAGAAAGCTTTCAGATTGCTGGAAATCTGAATGAACAAAAAAAAAGCAAAATTTCCAATGAAATTGAAACCCTACACAGATATAATATCAGAAGTTACAATGCCTAAGGAATATAATAAATGCAAACTAAGAGACTATAAAAACTCCTTACTGTTAGTGAATCCCTGAAACCCAAGAGAACATATAGAAAATTGAGCTACAAACAAGTGCATGACTTACATAGAAAAACCAACCCCTGTTTAACAGGAGCTTATAGCAAAAAAGTTACAAACCATACAAGAAATGAAACCACTTAAAGGAGAATAAGTAGATTTAACACCACAAGTTCTAGCATAGTTGATAAAACAACATGAAAGGGACTATAAAATAAGATAGAAACTAAAAAGAGCTGAGCATTAAAAAAAGAGAAAATAAGTTAAAAACAAAAAATGCATATTACCTTTAAACATTACAAAAGTAGTTGTGCCAAAACAATACTGAGAAAGAAGAATAAAGTTGGAAGCCTCACATTTTCTGACTTCAAAACACATTACAAAGGTACACTAATCAAAACAGTATGGTACCGGCATAAAGACAGACACTTAGATAAATGGAACAGAATAGAGAGCCCAGAAATAAACCCCCATCTACATGATCAATTAATCTATGACAAGGAGGCAAGAATATATAATGGGGTAAAGATGGTCTCTTCAAGTGCAAATCGAAACCACAATGAGATACTATCTCACGTCTGTTAGGATGGCCAGTCACAAACAAAACAAAACAAAACAAATGAAAACTAATAAGCATTGGCAAGGATGTGGAGAAATTGGAACCTTGTGCACGAGTGGGAGAAATGTAAATTGGCACGGTCACTGTGGAAAACAGCAAAGAGGGTCCTCAAAAAAGTTAAAAATATAACTACCATATGATCCAACATATCCAGGTATCCAGAAATACCACTTCATGGCATTTATACAAATAAAAAAATCAAATCAGATTCTCAAAAAGATGTTTGTACTCTCATGTTCATAGCAGCATATTCACAATAACCTAGAGGTAGAAACAACTTAAATGTCCCAACAGTAGATAAATGGATAAAGAAAATGTCATGTATATAAATATAAACAATGGTATTATTCAGCCTTTAAAAAGAAGGAAATCCTGTCATATGCTACAACATGGATGAACCTGGAGGACACAATGCTATGTGAAATAAGCCAGTATCGGAAGGACAAATACACATCACTCTCTACACAAAAGTGCAGAAGTAGCTGATTATTATCTTCCTTCTAACTGCTTACTTCAATACATATTTCAAAACCACTATTCTACATGCCCAGTTGATCGAGGCTTGACCTGTGTATGACCTTCCTTGGGTAGTGATAATGAGCAGTTCTCCATCTTGCTCCTACAGTGTTGGTGCCAACACAGTTACCTGCAAGTAGCTGGTAAAGAAAGCTCACCACTTTCAAAAAGCCCACCTTTTTGCACAGGTCTGCTTGTCCCCAGCTTATAAAGCAGCCAAGCAGAGCCGGCTCCCGAGTCAGTTCCAAGAACCTTCCTTTCCACTGTGTTGCCTGCCCTGCGCTCGAGCAGAAGCTTAATAAAATCTGTCTGGAATTTCTTCTGGGATTTCCTCTTGGTTTGTATCTTGGGGAATGCAAGAACCCTAACACCAGTAACAAAAGTAGAATGGTGGCTGCTTCTATAGGGAGAGGGAGAAATGAGAAGTTGCTGTTAAGCGGGTATAGAGTTTCAGCTATGCAAGATGGAAAAGTTTAGGGCTTCCAGTCAAGACAGCAAAGGAGGGAAATGCTGTGCATGCATCCTCGCATGACCACATAAAAATTACAACTAAATGACAGACAAACCATCATTGAGAACTACTCGAAGTCTAGCTGAACAGAAATCCCATAACAAAGGACATATATAAGAAGCCACATCGAGACTGATGAGAGGCGCAGAGACACAGAGTGGGCTGGTCCCACATCCATATAAGGTGGTTAAGAACCAGGTGGGATAGCTCCACTGCGGAAGTCACCCCCTGAAGAACAAGGGGTCTCAGCCCCTCCAAGCTCCCCAGCCCAAGTTTTCAGTGATGGGAAAAGAAGTCCCAACATCTGGCTGTGAAAATCAGTGGAGAGTGTGGCCAAGTGAGACATAGGGCGGCTAGAGTTCAAGGCGCTCTTCTAAAAGGGCCCGCGCATAGACTTACTCTTTGATGGACTCACTCACTCTGAGCTCTAGCACTGGGTAGCATCTTGAAAGGTGCCAGGAACACACCAGCAGAAACTGAATTATTTGGCTTCAGGGCAAGAGCTGGAGGCGCAGCTTTCCTCCAGACAGAAGTGCTGGCAGAGCCATTATTTCTTTGTTGAGCCCTCCTTGCTCCCAGGATGCAGATGCAGATGGGGATGCAGGCGCAGGCGCAGGCGCAGGCGCAGGTGCAGGCGCAGGCGCAGGCACAGGTGCAGGCACACACAGATGCAGAAGTCCGCCATATCTGAGTCTCTATCAGCCTGGCTAACCTCACTTACCTGCCCTGCTGATTCCCTGAGAGCCCACTCCACCCAACTTATGCACCCACCCAAGTTGCTTCCAGTGGCTTTTCCATACAAATGACCTGTCTTGCCTCATACTGTGGACTTTCCTAAAATCTCTCAAAGGTTCATAAACCCTAAACGAGTAGCATCTGGCCTCGGCGTGTCCCATACCTCTTGCTGGGAAGCCCCAAGCCTAGCACTAGCAGCAGCTGGCCAACATTAAGCATACCCAAATTTCATCATGGGGCACCAGAAGAAGAAAAGAGAGAGCAAGGAATTGAAAACCTATTTGAAGACATAATGACAGAAAACTTCCCTAACCTGGTGAAAGAAACAGACATACAAGCCCAGGAAGCACAGAGGGTCTTAAGTAAGATTAACTCAAAGAGGCCCACATGAAGACACAACCTAATTAAAATGCCAAAGATTAAAGACTAAGAGAGAAAAACAGTTACCTACAAGGGAGCTCCCATAAGACTGTCAGCTGATTTCTCATCAGAAACTTTGAAGGCCAGAAGGGAATGGCACAAAATATTCAAAGTGATGAAAAACAAGGACCTACAACCAAGATTATTCCACTCAGGAAAGCTATTGTTTAGAATTGAAGGACAGATAAAGAGCTTCCCAGACAAGAAAAAGCTGAAAAAGTTAATCACTACCAGCCCAGTATTATAAGAAATGTTAAAGGGACTTCTTGAAGAAGAAGATCAAAAATATAAATAAGAAAATGGAAATAACTACATATTCATTAACAATTACTTTAAATGTAAGTGGATTTAATACTCTAATCAAAAGATAGAGGTCCCCTGAATGGAGAAGAAAAATAAGACCCTGACATATGCTGCCTACAAGAGACTTACTTCGGATTGAGAGACATACACAGACTGAAAGTAAAGGGATGGAAAAGGTATTTCATAAAAATGAAAATGAATAAAAGCTGGGCTAGTAATACTTGTACCAAATAAAATAGACTTTAAAGAAAAGGCTATAATAAGAGACAAAGAGGAACCCAGTAACCTCACTCTGAAGAAACCCAAAACAGTACTTTGAGGGACACGTACATCCACATGTTTATTGCAGTATTATTTACAGTAGCCAAGATGTGGAGGCAACATGGGTGTCTATTAGTGGATGAATGAATAAAGAAGCGGTACATATACTCAGTGGAATTTACTCAGCCATAAAAAGAATGAAATCTTGCCATCTGCAATGTCATGGATGGACCTAGAGGGTATTGTGCTGAGTGGAGTAAGTCAGACAAAGACAAATGCCATATGATTTCACTTACAGGTGGAATCTGAAGAACAAAATAAACAAACAGAACAGAAACAAACTCATAGTTACAAAGAACATTTTGATAGTGGCCAGATGGGAAGGGGATTGGGGGAGGGTGAGTAAAAAGAGGTAAGGGATTAAGAAGTACAAACTGGTAGTTACAAAATAGTCACAGGGATGTGAAGTACAGCATAGGGAATAGGGCCAATAACATTGTAATAATTACATATGGTGTCATATGGGTACTAGATTTATTGGGGTGACTACTTTGTAAGTTATATAAATGTCTAATCACTGTGTTATACACCTGAAACTAATATCATATTTTATATCAACTATAATTGAAAAATAAAATATTAAAAAAGAAAAAGTTTTGGAGATTTCCTCTAGTTAAAAATACCATACGCTTAAAAATTTGCTAAGAGGGCAGATTTCATGTTATACAGGTTTGTTTGTGTTTTTTAACCACAATAAAAAGTATTATGGACAAGTTTACATTATACTGAACTATTTTACTTTAAAAAACATAACTCATTAAAATTTTAAAAACTCAGTGAGTAGCTTATACAAGATGGGACGAACTCAAGAAAAAAATCAGTCAACTGCAAATATATTTGAGGAAATGACCCAAATTGCAACACCATCAATTATTAAGGAATACCAATTATGCAGGAGGGATTAAGAAACATGAAGATTGGGAAGAAAACATTCAACAGATGTGTAGCAGGATAACAAGAAGTGGAGAATGATAAAAAAGCAAGAGTTACTTCTGACCAATCGCAGAAGTCTATTCTCCCAGACAGAAAGTTTGGTCCAAACAAATCCAGATAGGATATTTCCCTAGGGTACATATATGATGTTGGGAGACATGAGATCGCCTCTCTGGGTCGCAAGGCATATGACGTTAGGAAATGGGTATTGTGCTTAATGAGATGGGGGTGGAGGGATGAACAGCATAGGATGAAAAACCTTTACTGCTCTTTACTACACCTATTTCATCCTTTCTCTACACAAGCTATACCCAGGCAGGAAAACACTCCTAAAAACAAAAGCACACGCTTGTGAACCAAACACCTCCCCGGGCAGTGGGAGCGATGAGATGAATGAGATCTTAGGCTGAGGACCAGATGTCAGGGGCTGAGAGGGGCTGGAACCCAGGCCTCAGGGTGTCTAGCTCAGGGCTCCTCCTGCTATGTCCCCCTCCGTCACATTGTCACTGTGCGCCAGCCATAACAATGATCGAGAGCTAAATAAAGGCATTTTAACCTCCTCTCGACCCTGGTTTGAGTTCATAATGGAACGAAACGCGTCTGCCTCTGGCTCTGGTAAGCCCACCACTCACTGTCCACGAGCCATTCTGGCACAAGCGCCTTATTGGAAACAGCCTGGGCTCCCTGGGCGATTTGTGCAGGTGATTGGTGCAGATGAGCCGCTGTGTTTTGCAATTGTGAAAACGTCCTCTGTTCACAGCCTCAGGGGGAACAAGGCCGTGTGCAGAGTGGGGGCCAAGTCATCAGGCTGGAGGGAGCCTGCAGCCAGACAGCCCCGGGCATCCGTGGGGTCTGCTGAGAAACGGAATGGGGCGGCAGACACCATGATTAAATGGAGACTCTTGCGAATGACAGGAGACACTGAAAAATGAAAGAGCTCTGCTGTACTACACTCCAGAAAAAAATAGGTTAAGTAATCTACTTAAATCCCTTTGCATATGAGTGAAACCAACTGAAAATTCAAGTTAAGTCAGCTCAAAAGATTTCCCGACCAGCGTCTTACCATCCAAGTATTCGAATGTAAGTTGTTCTTTTTCCCTGGAAATCTTGCCTTGACCTCCTCCACTATAGAGAAGATGACTTTTTTTTCTGATTTGCTTCGGGTCAGTCTTAGTTTATACCTGTTGTCTCTGGCCTTAATTCTTTTGGCATTTCTTCAGAACTTTATCAAGCAAAGCATTATTATGGTGGTGGTGGTTGTTAGCATGAGAGTTAGTGAGGATGAACTAAGCAGATTTCCAGTGTGATGCTGAGATGTGCCTCTCAGAGCGCCTATCAAGAATGAAGGATTATTTCCCCAGCTGCCAGAAGGGATTCTGGCAGGAAGCCCCAGCTGTCAGCCCTCACCAGAATTGCTTCGGATGAAGAGTGTCATCTGAATCATAGCCACACCCCCTTCCCAAGGTCCCTATGTCTGATGACTGGTTTATGAGGAGGTACAAAG